>OMKI01039116.1:4446-17756 GCA_900302315.1 Phycis blennoides
TCCTCTGCTCTTGGGGAATCAGCAAAGTGAAATAATAAAATAAATAAGCCTTTAGCACATCTATGTGTAGTTTAAATGCAGTAATCATACAGTATCCCTTTGACAGTTAACACAAAAGGGCAATAATATTCAATACATTCTTATACATTCTTATATTATATTCAATATATGTGTTTCAATTCCAGTAAATGTATTCATCTAAATAACACATTTCAATGGGATAAATGTATTACATCAAGGTCTTAGCATAATTTATACTTTTTGAGTTGGCTAAAGTAATAAATAACAGTTTCACTTTGTTACTTTCAACACTATAACCTGCCTGGATATTCTCTGCCATGCTGAAAGGCCTCTGCCAACAACATCTGCCTCTGGACTGGGGGTCTTGCAGCGGGGCCAGGGGGTGGGGGATTTCTCTCCTCCTCTCTATGTCTTTGTAGCTCCATGTTTTCTTTTGGATAGTTTTTTATATGTTTATATAAATTGGTAGTGTTTCCACTATACCTGACGAGCTTTTTGCAAATCCCACATTTTGCTGTTGTCTCGTTTTTGGCTTGAAAATACAGCCACACGGCGCTCCTCTTCCTCTCTGCCATTCTTTTTTTTTTTTCTCTGATGAACCTGAGCCGGCAACTTGCTTGCGCGTCACGTGACTCACGTGACGGCTCAACATCCAAACACAAGAGGGGGGAGGGGGAGCAAAGTGTGCCTGCTGTCAGAGCAGGCACACTTTCCTCCCCCTCCCCCCGCACACTCTGTGCTGACACAGGAGCGGCGAGTCCGGCGACCTGGCTGTTTCCTCTTTGCCGAAACCGCAGCATTGCAAACAAGAGCGGAACTTAAAGTAAAGAATCGATCTCACCAGGCTAGTATCGATCCGATACCGATCCCGACTTGGTATCGATACTATCGATATTTCGATCGATCAGCCCACCACTACAAATCAGACTAGAACAGAATAACGATTACCTTCATCGTTTAATGTAGAGCATGTCATTGAGGGCAGGTTAATGGCAGTGAAGGCAAAGTCTGAACCTTTTATTTCCTGTATATGGATATGATATTTGAGTGTTGTTATTAAACAAGCTAAGCAACTATTGAAATGAGTGTGATCCTGAAGAGTTCTTATTTATTGGAGAAGATTTTAATTGTACTGAGAATGATGGCCTTGACAGAAAGCACATAGAAGCTCATGCTCCCTCTAAGCGTGCTATGGCTGAGCTGAGGATACACGGCCTGGTTGCTGTGTGGAGGACGCGAAATCATGACACAAGACACTTTTATTTCTTTGGATACACAGGTTTTATAGTTTTAAACACCATTTTAATATTTTTATATAAATAATAATAATATAAATAATGCCTGTAAGTTTCACTGATGATTCTTTAGTAGCATGTAGTGTTTTAACGTAGAACATTAAGCCTAAGAGTGCTTTTAGGTTATTTTGGAATGGCTTTAGAAGCAGGAAGCATGATTTTGCCTCACTCAGACAGTGGTGGGACTGTGGGAAAGTAAAAATCAGGCAAGTCTGTCAGCAGTACACTCTCAATGCCACAAGGGACATCACCAGATCTATGGAGAATCTAGAGATTGAGAAAGTGGAACTGCAGAACCGGAATCCACAGGAAATTGAGGGCATGTCAAAGTTCTCAAAACCAAAACACCCTAGTGGACCTACCTGGCACTGAAGTACAGATCAGGCTGGTACGGTTAATTTAGATCATTCAATTAATTTCAGAGCAAAGCTCTAATGGACTCCCTATCAAAGTTCTTCAGTCTGGAGAAGAAGAAGAAGGGCCAGAGTAGATTGATCTTTGGCCTGAGTCTCGTTAAGTGACAGGAGCTCACAGAACCTGCAGAGATACTTAGGAGGGCTGTGCGGTTATACACTGAGCTGTACAACACCGAGTGTAGCGATTGAGGAGGTGTTTGACTAATTTTGTGAAAGCCTGCCCCAGATTTCAGAAAGCACTAACAAGCAGGTGGAGGGGGCTTTAGTGTTAGATGAATTGTATGCGGCTCTACAAAGCATGGAATGAGGGAAATCTCCAGGCGTTGATGGTTTTCCTCTTAAATGGTTTAAACCTTTTTGGGTAGAATTACACACGGACACTAGCTGTTATAACAAAAGCTTTAATGACATGTTTTCACCTCATAGCTGCAGGAGGGATGTTTTAACCCTTATTCCTAAGAAAGGAGACCTTCAGCCTATATATTTCTTCTGTTCGGACTATACGCTCCTGTCCAATGCCCCAAACAGAGTGAAGAAGGTATTGGGATAGTCTATAAAGACCAAAAGCCTGCCTGGTAGGTCCAGCCTAGATAATGTTTCATTCATTCAGGATTTTTTGGATGTCTCTGGTTCTTCTTCTTTGGGTTTCGATACTGGTCTCATTTTGTTAAATCAGGCAAAGGTATTTGATCGGGTTGAGCACCTATGCCTGTTGAAAATGTTGGAAGGTTTGGTCTCAGCACTGATCTTATTGCTAATGTGGGACCCATAAGTACAAATGTGAATGAGACATGGGCACCCCCCATCTGTATCTGCATTTATTATTTATTTTTATTATTATTCACCATTATTGTTATTTCCTATTGCAACACTATTTTATTTACATTAGTTGGTCTGTATGTTGATGAATGTAATGGTAAGAATGTGTGTGTTATTGTGAGGCAGAAGTTGATGTTAGTGCAGGCACTGTGGGCAGCCAGGGGTCCAGCTAGGGGTCTTCAGGGTCAGGAAGTCGTGTGCGTGCTCATGCTGCAGTAGACGGAGCGCCACAGAGAGCGACCAACGTGTTTTGTATTCCTGTTTTATCAGGTGAGCATGGTTGTAAAGTATTACAGTTCACAGTGATAGGAGCTACCTTACAGTGACCAGCTGAGTAAATGGTGTGAATGTGGAAGTAGTATGTGTGAGAATGTTTTTGGTTTAAGTTACGTCAAGTGTGTGCGTGCTCGTGCTGCAGTAGACGGAGCGCCACAGAGAGTGACCACGTAACATGTTTTGTATTCCTGTTTTATCAGATTAAAGGAAACTTAATCTAAACTTCATGCACGCCTGGGAGTGAATCTGTCCAAGTGTGCAACACTAAGATCAAGGTGTTGTACCAGGGTATTGAGAGTATCAATGGGAACATAAGCAGACCTTTTAAAGTGCACAGAGGCACTTTATATCATATATTATATATTGTAAACTCACTGTCCATTGAACCCTTGTTAAAAAATATGCATTGTTTTAGAAGGATTGATTTGACCTGGTTTTAATACAAAATGTGTTTTATCAGCCTATGCAGATGATATAATTGTTTTAACAAACAAATAGAAAGATCTTTGGAATTATTTAATCTGCAAGAGTGAATGGGGCTTGAAGTGACACCTTAGCACAGGGGTCCCCGAACTTTCCTTTCTGTGATGGGGGGCCGATGTCAGTCTATAACAGGAAACGATATGGACCAAAGTGACAACCAGTATCATTGTGGAGATTGTGGAGCAAAGTCACGTCGGAATATACGATATTGTGTGTGTGTGTGGGGGGGATGAAACTTAGCTACTACTGTAAATAGTCTGTAAATTAGGTATATTTTAATTAGAATGCCAACCTTAATCATTAAGTGTGGATATTTTATAACAGGAAATGCAATTTTTAAAAATAGGCCATGTTTAGAGGGATCGTTTGGGATCGTTAAGTGGACCACTCTAATTGTTTAGGCAGTAGTTTGGGGACCCCTGCCTCAGCAGATGGGATATGGGGTACTGGACCTCCTAGGCTTAACCTGGGATAGAAAAGGTTTTAAATATCTAGGAATTTACCTTGGGGATGTAGCAACTGTTGTCAAGAATTGGGAGGGTATGGAAGAGAAGGTAGGAGGGAGACTAAAAGTGGTAATGGCTCCTACCAAAATGTAACCCCCATTTAGAGGCAGAGTTTTTATAATCAATAACCTCTAGTGTAGAACCACCTGCTGGCCTGACGCACAAATTGCAGAACATTTTGGTAAAAAAGAAAAAAAGTGTATTTAATCATGGTGTCTTTTTAAATGGAAAACGTTACAACGAACTGAATCACTATTCTGGCTACTAAAGGAACCTCTGATCAACGGAGCCAGGCTGGATATCCAAGACAGCAGCACCCCAGGCCTATCACAGATACTGTGTTCCATTGAGAACATAACACTGGGACATATTGTAGATGCTTGGCTTGTGGCTTGCCTTCTCAAACTAAGGTCAACCCGATACACCAGAGACCTTTTGAACTCCTGGGTTAAGAGATTGACTGAAGAAGAAATGGAGATGCTGAAAGAGTACAGCAGTGGCCCAGAAGTCCCAGAGGATGACAACCCCTTCCCTGAACTTGGTTTTTATCCTGTTTTAAATGGTTTTAACAACATTTTGGCTGGTAAAATCTCTGAGAAATGGGCCGAGAAATCAATCTCTATATGGTGAAGAGCAAACAACTTTATAAACAGTGGGTGGGAGCCCTCAACAGGAATAAATAGCAGGAAATATACCATGTGGAGAGACAGGGAATAGAGGACAACATGATGTGGAGAGGTTTATACATGCCCCCCCCCCCCCAAGAGACGAGCAGATCTCCAGTGGAGAATTTTGCATGGGTCTCTCGCTGTCAATTCTTTGACTCATTTTAAATCCAACCATTCCAGAATTGTGTCCTTTCTGTGACGTGGAATAAATTGGTTGATATAAATAAATGGATCATTTTCATTGCGACACCAGCTTTAAAAGACTGAGCAATTTTTTATATGTTGTAAAAATGTTTCACACATTTCAATGAGGAATGGTCTAGAGCTGCTTTTTCTCTTGGAGCTGGATATAGCAGGTTCGGCTTGTCAAAATGGAAGTTACTTAATTTCCTCCAAGCAAAACTAAGCATTTATGAATGCCGGAAAAGGATGGTGAAGAGCGGGTGTCCTGGAGGTGCTGGTGTTATTTCTTGCTATGGTCCATAGTCTGCTCAGACAAAGACAGATTTTGCAAAGCTATGAGTGATCTGAAAGATTTTATTGAACAGTGGTGTGCCTCTGGTGTAACCAGGTGTAGCCTGCTCTGTAGTAGAGCAGGTTACTGCTCTACTACTGCTAAATTCCCTAAATGTAAATGTAAATGTAATAGAGCAACATCTGGTTTGGAGTGAAGATTTTATGTAATGTGGATATACTTTTCAATTTGCATACATAAATTACATATTTTAATGTTGTGTTTATTATTTAAACATGCCTATATAATATACAGTATGTATATACAATATGGGTATATAATATATTATATATGAATTTCCTCAAATTGATGGATTAAAAGCCATGTAAATGAAGTGTTTTTTCTCTGGGGGGGGCGAGCAGGATTGTAAGGGTTGTGTGATGACAAAAGATTTACTAATTGATGAGCAAATCTGAGCTCTAGTGGCAAATCCAAAATCTAATGGATTTTGGATTTGTTTTCTTCTGTAGAAAACAGAACATTCTGTTTTCTACAGAAAATTCCTAGGCACTTAAGTGTGCCACTATCATTTATTATTCATAAACTGAGGTAAATGTCATTGTTTTTCAAATCACCTGTCATAAAATGTGAACCCTCACATTCCAAAAATCAACAAGCACAACATTAAAAGAAAAGCAACATATCAAAATGATTTTTACAATAGATTTTATTTGTTTTTGTTTCATTATAATTTTTTACAAAACAATTCCTTCATAAACAAGAACACACAAAAAATGCATAAAGAAAACTGTACAATAGGTTTATCATGTCAGAAGGTGTTCTAAACAAGAACAATGTTATCTACAACAGTGGAACCTATCAGTGTCTATCACACCAAGCAGTTTAGCTTCAGCGGCCCCTGAGGGCCACAGGACAGGTATGGACATAGTAATGTGACATCAAAGGGTAGATTCAAACAAACGGAACAAGACATGAGCTGGCCAACTCACAAGTAATATTAGCAGCCGTTTTCTTTGTTCCTTGCTAGCCTTGGCTCTAATATCAACCGTATACCGAAGCAATGATCCTTAACAGAAAAAAGCTGGGCGTCACTGAGCGGAAGATATGAAATATGTGTTGTCGTTTTTTGTCTTTTTTCTGGGTTTTTTTTCACAAGCAAATGTCTGTGAGAGACATAGTGAGATAAAAGGGATATGCATCCTAGCATCGTGTCAAAGCTCTTGTTTTATTACATGCACCTCTTGGGCTGAACTGTGAACTGTATTATAGAATGCTTTTGCGTAGCTAATTTCAATAACAGAGCTACACATTTGTCTGATTTGCTGTTTACTTTCACGTGAAATACATGTGACTGGTGATAAATTCTTGCAACAGGGGGCCAAAACAAAAAATCAGTGGGCCAAAAATCTAAACCAAGTCTGCCTACTGGAAAAAATGTAATCCAATAGGGTTTGAATGTCAATAATGTTTTTGAGCCTTATCAGCAGCAAATAACCTAAAGTCACAAACAGGAATAAGGGATATTTTTCTTGTTCCACTCTGGTGTGTACTTACACATGTTTTTTCTTCTCTTACACCAACGACATTCTACCCTACACATGAGGGGAGGCACAGCCACAACTACTTGGAGACAAGGCTCTGCGACCTCAGAGTCCACATTATAGTTACTGGGAGCCAACGCATGAGAAACACAATCCATACACAAGCACTCCCCACTGGGTTCACTATTTAGTATCGCAAGTAAAAATTATTATTTTCCATCCACCTTAGTCAATCTAGCAAGGCTTCATTAATCATAAATATATTTATTTTTATTTTCGAAATTTGCCAAGTTTTTATTCTTATTTTTGTAACATGTTCTATTATTTTATGTATTTCTCTTTCATCTCTTTGTTCCTCCAAACAACATTATTTCAGGACCATTTGAACGTCAGGAACTCTCCCTATTTCTGTTTATATTAAAACAAGGGACTTCGGCACTCTCATCATTTCTCATTGGGTGGAATAAGTGAAGCTCAACCTCACAACCTCAACTATCTAACCTCAACCTTTCCACAGCAGCCATCACGTTTTGTAAGCATTTGATACTCTTATCCGACTGAATTCATTTTCAGAGACAAAATACCTCGGGTTGATTGTGCGGTGGGCGCATGGGTTTTTATGTCAGACACAATTTATTATTATTAACTTATCAGCTAATAAATAATAACTAATAAACTAAATAATTATTTTGAACAAAAGGGATGGCTGTAGTGAAATTCAACTGTGCTTCTATTGTCCACTGCTAACCTTTTAGAAATGGGCATTTGTACCATTGGCTATGGATAACGTAAGTTTAGATTTTTTTTTATTGTGTCAAATAAGACTATGTGTGCTTTACTTTAAGCAAATTTTAAGAACATTTGAAAAGTTTTACTACATTTGATAACATATTCCGCAATGTGATCTCTCACAGGACACAAATGATAATTTCCAATTGTTAAAGTAGATGTGTCTGCAAAACATGGTCAGAAATATAAAGCATGATTGGAAAGCTATCCAGTCCTCAGTATATCTTGTTCATTTTGTGATCTTAAATAATTGAAAGTCTGACTAATGCTTCAACGAAATGTATTCATTAGAGCGATACTGAAAAATGATGCAAATGTGTTAAGAAAAATCCAACCTGCAATGGTTAAAAGGGAGACTGAATGCTTTGACAAGGAGCATAGACTAGCATACAATGACCAAGGAGATACACACAGTGAAAACTGATGGATGTATACAGTAGCAGTTAAACGGACTGAGAACACGCATACACTACAAGCCGACAGGCTGGGGGATAGACATCTTGTGGTGACTATATGTGCCACTGGTGAAAAGGACAAACATCATTGAGACAATCAAAAAACAAACAAACAAACGCTGTACTCTAAAAAAAGTGAGCATTGTGCATAGTTCATTGATAAACCTTCATCGGGTACCTATTTGCTGTGATAACACGGAAGGAAGTGCAATTAATGTACAACTCTGTTATAGTTAAGTGCACATAGATCACTCTTGCACTGAACGGCATTGATACTCTCCCAATAAAAATATCACAACAGGTATTTTTATATTTATATATTCATTTCTTTTTGCTTTAAGTGTAGCTTTGTTACAATAGACCTTCCCCTGAACATTCCCCTGTTGCTCAGTTCCAGGTTTGAGTCCACATAAATCCTAATTAGAATTTTGGCCTGATATAATTCTCTGTAGTCACTTTTTTTAACCTATGGGCCCCTCTCCATCGTCCATAAATTTCTTCCAACCCTTTCTCCTTCCTGTTTATCTCTTTTACTTTCACACTCATACCTCCCCAATCCAGACGATTGTGTTCCCTCTCTTGATGTCTGACACCTCGCAGTGTGGCGAGCTCTGTTTCCCGTCAAGGACAAAGAGGGACTCGGTGGATGGCGTCACTAGGTACTGTCCGAATAATCCACTGGAGACCACCGGCCTGTTGGGACTCCCCCATGGCCAGGCCTGGGGGCACACAGGCTCCTTGAGGCCCCTGAGAAACTTGCTGCGGCCCTCGGACAACAGATCGGAGAAGAGCAGATCTGTGCCAGAGCCCGAGGCGGCCACCACCATGTACTGGTTTGATTCCGTGAAGGAGGGCTGGAATACCAGATCTGAGACGCCGGCAGGGCTGTCCACCTCCTGGCTCACAGCCAGCTCTCCCGTGAAGGACACAGTCTGGACTATGAGCTTTGAGCTCCGTGGGTCAGGGGTCACGATGTAGCGGCCATCCGGTGAAACGTAAGGCTGGCCCGTGATGTTCCTGTTTGGACCAATCACAGTGTCCGTTACACTGTCCAGGAGGAGCTGGGGTAGGGCTTGGAGGTGGCTCCTGCTCTGGCACTGGATGAAGTAGAAGCCACTCAGGTGGGTGTAGGCCATGCTCACTGGCATGCAGCTGTAGTTCTTTAGGCTGATGGTCTTGACACGGTGCAGGGTCTCCAGGTCAATCTTATGTATCGCAGGTTCATTTTTGAGGAAGAGGAAGGCAAACCTGAGGTGGCAAAAGTTCAAGGAGAAGGTTAATAGCCTCTCCACTTTCACGATGGGTGATTCATTCTCATCGGGTTCTCATTAAAATGTTCATTTGCTCTTTACTCTTTCAGTTCAGAGTGACAGTTGTGATAATGATTGTGAAGAAAGTGTTCTTTTTTCAAGTTGGTTCTTTGTGTGCGTGTGCGTGCATGCATGTGTGTCTTGTACCTGACGTGTGTGATGATGAGGTTGGTGGGAGGGATGAAGAAGTCGCTGACTCTCTGGAAGGTTGTGCGGATGGCCTTGTGCACTTCTCCAACACTGGCCTGGGGGATTACCTGCAGACATTATGAAGACAGAGAGAAAACATGAAACTGAAGACAAAAGACAATAAAAGGCGACATGGTGACTCACAGGTGACAACAAGTAGCCAAAAGCAACAGTACAAAGTGCCAGCTAACAAACACACAGACATCCAGCACCCAACCAAAAAATTGTGAATGTATTTTTATCAATAATGCACCATGACACCAATATTTGGCGAAGGGTGAAATATAAAAGTACATTCACCAAACTTATAGATGCTATTATTAGTGTAGTTTGTGTTATAATAACATGAGAAAATGTATTGAATCTTAATTCTCAAAGAGAGACACTGAAAATCAGCAATAAAACTACTCACCTAAAAGGTTTTACACACAGAACATTGTACTTTATTTATCTTTGTGATAGCTACAGTTACAATTACTTAAGTAGTTCACCATAACTCCAGGCTCAATGGCACTTTCAGTCAGTTGCAAGTGGTTTCAAGCTCATACTCAAACATTCAACAACCCATGCTAGTCAGCCTGTGATTCCTCCAAGTCCTCTGGAGCAGATAAACATCAATAGCCCATGACAGCAGCTGATGAAATGTGTCTAAGCCTCTGCTCTCTGATAAAACATTGTATTTAGCCGTTGGTGCCCCAGAAGAGGATGCCACAATAAAAGCATTAAAAACAATTGCTCATGTGTGTGCTAAGATGTTGGTGACTGATTATAGTGGGGTTCTACGCAAATCATGTCACTGTCGAAGGCCTTGAGATCATTCTATGAGAGACTCACTGAAAGGGCAGTGTGTGTGTGTGAATGTGTGTATGTGTGACTTCTGTGTGTGCATGTGTGCACAGGTTCATGGGAATTCCCATTAATCTAAATTCAATTCATATAAGTGTATTTTAACATTTCTTAAGCATGACTAGACCATATGCAAGTTTAATTCTTAATTGATAATGTATGTACAGTATGTACCACAGATTGTGATGAAATTAACACAAAGGAATGCATAGGAATGCACATAAGGCTCTTAATGGCTGAACAGAGTTCAACATTACAAAACCGCTTGAATGTAATGCAATTCTGAGATTCATGACAGAAAGGGCTTTCATTTGAAAAGGGTAAAGGGGGTGTTTAGCAGACGCTTTTGTCCAAAGCGACTTACAATCAGTACATTTGTGGGGTTCAGCATGTGGACAGCTGCAGGAGGGGGATCAAGGGGATCGAACCGCCAACCCTACGGTTAGTGGACGATCCACTCTGTCCACCCGCTCTACCCACTGAGCTACTGCCGCCCCACAAAACATACTAACATTTCTCAATTTTTCTGGACTAAATCATTCTTTTTAAAATGAATGTACTGTATATACGCAAAAATATATCGTAACTATTAATTTATTTGTAATTTTTCTGTTGAGACCACAGAAACATAAGGGCTTTATCATTTCAGTACAGTCTAAGTGGAGGTAATGGTGTGCCTTGTAATATAACTCAAAGTATAATGAGGCATCTCCTGGGCTCTCAGGTGTTGCAGGAGCATTGATGTTATTGTGGCCCTCATATTGCCATCCTTCAACCCAAGGCTTTACACTGCACTCATCACACCTCCTCCCACTACTCCCTCTCCTGTCTAACTGCCTTAAAGTACCAAGAACATCTCGGCTCCTTGCTCTCGGGCCTCATACTCTTCGTTTCATAGCACTTGCTTCAGAGTCACACTGGCGTTTGCATTTTATTTGCTGTTGTTCATTCTTCGGAAGCCTGTTCTTACATAGAATAAAACCCTAACCCTCACACGGACAGGTTTGTGAATCAGAGTCCTGTTATGAGAGACAGCGATCAAGGGATCAGTAGTTGTAATACCTTAGTGATCGGTGTCAACACAGAAGACACCGATCACTAATGCAATATTCCATGCAAAATAATACATTTTACTAAAATCATACTTACAAATTAAACAAATAAACTTTAGGTTTAATAAAAAAAAAGATAAATATAAATGTTTTCAACAAGTTATTTAGGCTCAAATGGCAAAACTGCATTGCCTTTATTGAATGAAATGTGTGGCAACATTTTTCTTATGTGCAGCATCACTGGGTTTCAGGTTATGTGTGATGGCCAATTCAAGAAAGTTATTATTGGCTAATTGGCTACAGTATATTTGATACTCGGCTTGTAAGCTATAATTGACAGTTGTGTACTTGGGATGTTATATTAATGCAACTCTGGATTTGAATATTCATTCATTCATTCATTTCATTCATTCTTTTTGATGTAGAACTCATGTCAAGTAGATTTTAATTTTTTCGCCCAGGGAGTCCTCCAAGCCACTTTTCTACCACAATATGACTGAATGAGATGGAGAGTGAGGAGCAACAGTTAAGTTGTAGTTGTTAGTTGTTCATGTAAACACATCAATTGTTAGTTTAATTAGGAATTAACTACATTTTCACCACATTTTGTACAAAGCTGTTGAGGCATTGTGACATACTTACTCTCTACACATGCTCACAAGGCAAACAACACAAGAGTTCTTGTTCAGTTGAACAGGCGTAGGATAACCAACACCAATATCCACATATCCCCAACGCATACTTTAAACAGAATATTTTACCACCAATTGGGAGTCTACCAGATGAATGATGCACACATTGACTCCAGCCTACTGGTTAATACAGTCCACCAATGAACGCCTTCCATCCAGTTATCCACAACCATATTGTGATCACAAAGGGATGCATTTGTAATAGCATAACACCTGGCAATTAAATAAGGGGCCTTTACATTTACATTTAGGGCATTTATTACAATAAGTAGATTTGTCAGAAGTCAAACCACTCCTCAAGAAACCTACCCTCGACACTGCTGACATCCAGAACTACAGACCGGTATCTCTGCTATTATTCCTTTCTAAATCCCTGGAACGTGCAGTCTCTCACCAACTGTCCTCCTACCTCTCAGAAAACGACTTGCTTGATCCCCATCAGTCTGGCTTCAAGACTGCACACTCTACAGAGACGGCCCTCCTGACGGTGACCGAGTCCCTTTGTGCCGCCAAAGCCTCTTCCCTCTCATCGGTGCTTGTTCTCCTCGACCTGTCTGCAGCGTTCAACACCGTGAACCTCCAGACCCTCCTCACCACTCTCGCTGATCTCAACATTACTGACATTGCGCTAGCCTGGTTCACATCTTACCTTATGAATCGCACTTATCAGGTCACATGGAATGGCTCCCTGTCCAAACCCCGCTTGCTAAACATTGGAGGCCCTCAAGGCTCAGTACTAGGACCACTTCTGTTCTCCCTATATACCAGATCTCTAGGCTTTGTAATCACATCACACGGTTTTTCCTATCACTGTTTTGCGGACGACACTCAACTGTTCTTCTCCTTCCCCCCCTCAGACTGATTGCAACACGCATCTCAGAATGTTTGGCAGACACAGGCACTTGGACAACTGCGCATCACCTCAAGCTCAATCTGGCAAAGACTGAGCTTCTCTTCATACCGAGGAAAGACTGCCCTCACAGGGACCTACTGGTCTCGGTCGAGGGCATTACAGTATGTGCCTCACCGACAGCGTTGCCAACTTAGCGACTTTGTCGCTATATTTAGCGAGATTTCAGACCCCCCCTGCAACTTTAAAAAAAAAAAGTGACTAGCGACAAATCTAGCTACTTTTCTGGTGTTCTAGAGAGTTTTGGTGACTCTGACATGATGGATGTACCGTCCCTTTTTACTCTTCTGAGAGTGAGCAATGAGTTTGGCTGTGCTGTGTGTGTTATCGCTCCTCGCCCCTCCTCCCTCGCTCACTGTCTCTCCCGGCTGCTAGCTCTGCTCACTGGCAGTGGGTGCTGCTCCAACACTGCAGGCAGTAGTTGAGCTCGGACAAAAGAATGGCTTCCAAGAACTGCAAGCAAGCATAACAGGCCGGTCTGCTAATCCTGTCCATCCTCTGCCATTTTCCGTTCTCTATTAAATTATTGATGCCTTCACTGACGTGATATATGACATTTTGCAAAAT
>OMKI01039170.1:0-13888 GCA_900302315.1 Phycis blennoides
GGGGGGCTCAATGAGTCTACTCAATGAGTCTATCACATGAAACAAGGGAAAACTCAAAAGAAAGATGTTTGCATGGTCAACCAGGATTCAGGAGTTTAGGAGTTTGTTGTGAAGATGGAGAAATCCCAGTGTTGGATGAGTCTCTATCAACAGGTAGTAAAAACTGCATGATTTCAAAGCTGTGAGACAAAATTAGATGATAGCGAGTGTGGACAAGACACAGATTGTGTCAGGGGATTCTTGCTCGTAAAAAAAAAAACATGACATTTTTGCTTACAGCACGCCAGACGATTCTAGGCGCATTAGTTATTTTTACATCCAACGCTACAGCTGTGCATCCGAGTTGTCCACAATGGAAGGTCAGACATTTCAACCAATAACATCGTAATCCTTTCATGCTAACACACATCTGGCTCGCACGCTCTTGCTTTGCTCCATGTACAGTCTATGAATTATGCTCTTACTCACTCCCTACTGAAACACGCATTTCAATCGCTCAGATTGACGTACAGAGAACGCTTTCAAGTCCTCCATCACCGCGAAAGAATGCGAACAACGGAGCCGCGGTGACCCACCGTGGACATAAAGCTGTCACGCTGTCCGTCTCCCACTCCCAAAGGGGGGGGGGGGGTTCGCCCCATCGAGATGTTTGAATGAAAGCTGGCGTTAAGGACCCCCTGAAGTGAACGCTAATGAGACGTTGGACTGACACCGATCGGACGACCCCACATGTCCCGCAGAGCCGTACATCACCGCGCGCGGTCAAAGGTCGGGAGTCGTGTCGGGCCTGTCCCGGCCTGCACACACACACACACATGGCTGTGAAATACCTGGTCCAAGACGGGGCCTCCGCGACGCAGAGCAGATGGTACATGATATATAAACTGGCCAATATCGGATCCAGCCGTCCTGCCACGCGGTAGCAGGACTTCTGGGGGGAGACGGGGGAGACAGGGCCCGGGCGAGAGACCAAAATGCCGCAAGGGGTGGGGTTACACCTTGTTTCGTGTTTCGTTATGCTGATGTTCTAATGGGGGAATCTCATTTGCGCGAGTGGATGGTGCTTTTCAGAGCCAAGTACTGCCAGCTGAGTTTGTGTAGACCAATGGCATGCTTACAAATCCCCCCCGCTCCCAGCTACGTGATTGGTCGAAACAAATATGAAGCGAAAAAAAAGTGATACGGCAGGTTCGCCCGGATTTGACCTCGTCTGCCGTCAGACTTTGGACGTCAATCCAAATCTAAAGTCTCGATGTGAATCTAGAGCCTGTGCTCCGTGAGACGAGTGACTGACTTACCTTTTCGGATGTCTTTGATTGTCAACAGGTTGTAGGTGCGTTGACTCACTTTGGGCCTACTAGAGAACCAGGGGAAAAGGGCGGCTGAGCCAACATGGTTTTTCCGCTGGAGATCCACTCGACCCCTCAGTAAACCGCTTTGAATCGTTACCTGTTTAAGTGGCAGTTGTCCACCGAGAAGGTGTTCCTCTTGTTGAGGACCAAGGCAGAAGGTAAGAGGAATGAGGGGCTTGTACCGAGGTTGTAGCCTGCACACGTGCTGGAAGACAGAACAAATGGCATAACAAATGCATAAAAGCGATGCATAACTTTTCCAGCATTACTTTTGTTGGTACGGTAATTTACAGATACGACAAAATCAATGGATGGACCGCTCCGTTATGGACTTGAACTGACGGCCATAATGGGGAAGTAATGAAAATGGAAAAAACGGAGACATGACAGCCCAAACACACTGATATAATATATAGTTTTTGTGCTACTTAGTCGGTAGCACTGCACTGAGGTCAGTGCAGGCAATGCTTCGTACCCCAGGGAGAGGGGCCGGACTTGGCTGTGGGAGAGGTCCTTGGAGAGGCTGATGGGATGCAGGATTTCAGAGCGGTGAACGTGATAGTTCCTTGGCAGTGGTGGAATCAGGGTTCTGGTCCTTTGTATTTGCTCATCTGGGGAAAAAAAAAAAAAAAACGAATTACACACCAATTTCAGAATGAGTGGTTCCACACCATAATGTGCATGTTTAGAGTGATGTGTTCATAGTTGATTGAGGTTTCGACATCGTGAAGCTAAAGCATGCAGATGTATTTGGAAGGTGATCCTGGTGAGTAACAAATATGGGGTACTTTGACTGATGAAGAAAAACGTCTCGACAACGCCATCTACTGGCTGTTATAATCAGGTACAATCGCAAAAGAAACTACAGGTGAAGTGGGAAAAGTAGACATGATAAGAGACATACGTCCATGAAACCTAAGTAGGCCTACTTTGTATTTCATAAAATAATTAAGTGTTCTTACATGTTTTGTCAAACAGAAAGTGCCTCCCGCCAGCCTCTTGTTTTTTTGTTGCTAGAAGACTTTTGGTTAAATTTGGACAACTATAAACAAAAACCACACACAAACCCATTTAATACACTTTAAAATATATACTTGGTTACGATGAGTATCGAATACTAGTAGTGAATATTGCACACTACAAACTACAAATATTGCAACAATTACAATAGTGCACTCCAATGCTTATTTAGGGTCTGGATCCGTGTTTCTGACACGTTCTCCAAATCACACCTTCCTAAATTAGTCATTTTTTCAGTTTTTTCAGAAAACACTAAACTGAAACAAATGTGGATCGATCCATCCATTGATCCATTATACTACATGGGGTAGAATCACATTATCTGCTCAACTGAGGATGCATGCGACTTTACCAGAGGTGGTCAGCATCATGAGAGGATTTAGGCAAACAAAAAACAAGAAAAGCAAAAGAAAAATTTGGGCCATTATTTTAGAAAGGTGACGAAATATTAAGAGAAGCATCGGGTGGATTGATTTCCGCTGCGCTTTCACTCTACCTACCCATCAGTACGGTAGTGTACACCGTCCGTCGACTCTACAAACAGAAGGCAGAGAAGCGTTTCACCACCACTGTTACGATACATGAATGAAGTATAATTGTTCACCTCACAATACTCACTGGCTAAATTGGGGATGTATGGCAGTCTGCTCCGCTGAGGCAGCGTGGTCTGCTGAGCGGCGGTCCGGTCCTTCATGTCTCCGGTTCTGATCATTACCCTGCCGGTCCAGTCACGGCTGGGCTGGCTGCAACCCGAGCTCATCTGGACTGACACTTGAAATGTCATTGCCAGACGCCATAAGAACTCAATACCGTTCTCGTGGTTACAGATGGACACGATATTAACTAGATGTAGTATTTGATCGGTTCATGGGCTAATTCAGCAGCTAATTTAGTAGCTTGACCGGCAGCTCGTGGCCTCCTACTGGTGTCAAACTGCGTTGCCATGGCCACAGACGGTACACATTACTCCCAATAAAGTGATGCACAGCATCTGAACACAACCGGCCCAATAAATGACTAAAGAATTGTCCAAGTAATTCAAATTTAAAAAAGGTGTGGAATTTACCAACCTGTCGATTATCATTACTGAAATTACATTTGCAATGACCACAGGTTTATACACTTCAATAGCACATCATGCCATATGGATTATGGCTTACTAACAGTCAGGCCAAGCGCTGCAGGCTACATCTGCCTATAAGAATGGACTGGAGCCAAAAGGTGGGCCACAGGTAATGTGACACAGGCCATTGTAAATGTGACAAAGAATAACACAGACACAATATGCATTCTGCCATTTTATTCTGTTAAAATCCAGCAAAACCTGAAATGGAGCAAAAATGATAAACATTACAAAAATGTAGTATATAAAATAGTCCAAAAATAAAAATCAAAGTCAAATTGACCAACACATTTAGCCTTCAAAACGTGATTCCAAATTGACACTGATCCACTTGGATTAACCACACGTTTGACGCCAGTAAAGTGGTCACTTAATCCCGTCACCGATCGTCACCTTCGTGCAGCCAGACACCAGCGACCCATAGGATGTGGTTTCAGACATAATTGGCTTATTTTCAGCTTGGTTTTCACCAGAGTCGATAAGATGGGGAAAAAAGAAGTGCATCATTAACCACACCTGATTAAGAAGCCCTGACAGGACGCTTGGGTTTGGTTGTCTGAAGCTGAACGGGTGACGGGACTAGTGTGGTAATGGGTAATGCTGGAGCAGCATTGCCTCATTGGTAGTCTCATGGCCTATGTCTCACCAGTGGTGAAGAGCATGTGGCCCAGGGACCCCCACATGCAGGCGAGTCCATGCTTTCCTGTAGAAGAACACAACAATGTAGTCAAAACCAGTGTTCACCAGTGTAATCCTAATTAAGTACAAGCTATTTTTGCCATCGGGCAGCATGTTTAGGTTTCTACATACAAGCGAGTGGTGCATTTAATTAACAAGGCGTCTAAAACTGCGTAGATCAAGACATGGAGGCTGCCGTTTCAGACACAATTGGCTTATTTTCTGTGGCTTTTCACCATAGTCGATAAGACGGGGAAAAAAGTTGTGCATCATCAACACACAGGGCAGTCATTTCTCAGCCATGTCTTGACTACATAGACTAGCAGTATTTATACATGGAGATTCTATTTCAGGGTTGAAATGGTTGTCATCCATGCCATACATTTCCTCTAGATAAGGTGGATTAAAAAGCCATCCTCTGATGTGGAATGCCAGAACACATATTTACCAAGTCATCATTGATGCCAAAGCACGGCTTTCTTGGAAAAACCAGGAACTGTAGACGAGCTTGTGCAGACGGCAGGTTGGGGAATCTGGGGATGTACACGTGAAAAAGGCAGTTGAAATAAGATCTCCAAGATTCAACAACCAACTGCATTTATCTTTTGGGACTAGCTTTGGTGCAGACATCTTTGTCCTGGACTACAGGGCCCAAGGATATTGTTACTAGATTGTGACGATGATTGGAAGACATTTTTGGAAGGGATATGTGGTTTCAGACCAAATTGGCTTATTTTCAGCTTGGTTTTCACCAGAGTCGATAAGATGGGGAAAAAAAATAGTCATCATAAACCACATTATGACCTCATTCTGTTGGCATCGACAACCAAGCCATTTACGCTAGTGTTTGTGCCCAACACCAACACACGTGTATTGATAACTACTACTCCCATGGTAACGCGTGGTTTATAAGGACCTGGCACTGAACATGGCAATAACGGGGCCTTACCCTCAATGGAGCACGCAGTCATCCTGAGCATGATGATGATGGCAACAAGCCTGACAACCAGGAGTGGATCTCATGCCAGGATCCGGGCCGACTCCGTTGAGGCTGACGAACAGAGGGAGGTGGTTAGCATGGATAGTACGACGCAAAAAAAAAAAAGTGTTATCCGTCTACATCTGGAAAGCGGTTTCATAAACATTTGGCTTATAAAACAAAATGTTGTTTCATCATAGTCGATCAGCCGGGGAAAGAAAGATAATCATAAACCACCTCGATGTTCAAGTTGTGAACGACGCAAAGCAAGGAAAATATTCATATCCGAGTACAAGGACATCAACTTACCCTCAGATCTGGAGGAGAAAGCTGTTTTGCCTCAGAGGTTCCCACTTCACGGCCTGTAAAGTGCCATTTCCTGGTGTAGGCATGGGCAAGGGTGGAGAACCCAATCACCCCGAGTCTGTAGGAAGACGAAACGGCCGTTAATTAATTAGGTACAAGTGAATTCAAATTGACTCAATGACTGACTGATAAGCAAAACAATTCCTACCTTCTCAACCAGCATCTCCCGAGTGACCACATCGAAACCTGGCCAATGTCACCTCCAGATGCCATACAAGAAGTACCCTTCACTAATTACAGGTGGCCATGCAATCACTAGGATTGTGCCATTTCTACTGATGAAATGAATTTTTACCACCACCATCAGTCAAATTTGGTCTGAAATACTCATTTCAAATGCACTGATCTCTCCATAAATGTAATATGGATGCTGCCAATTCATCCTGTGTACAAGCCAAACCAAGGGGGTCCATTGGCCAGAAGGAGCCGCCACTCCTGTTGTCAGCAAGAGGTGAGCCACATCTGTCCAGAGTTTCAATGACAAAGAATAACGCTGACAACAGAAACCTCGTTTTTGTACTTTTATTACACAGTTCAAATTCTGCAAAACCTGCAACACAGAAAAATAAAGTTGATTAGCACTCAAGTGTATAAAAAGTTAAAAGTCAAAGTTCTTGTGACGCAGTCCTCAGCTGTATATTTATCTCTTGACCGTGGGCTTAAATAACACATTACAATGCATTGGAATGTCCTAATGCAACGCAACTTTGCCACGATACTGATTATTATCACTAGTGACCTAATGACTAAGATGTGGTTTCAGACATAATTGGCTTATTTTCAGCTTGGTTATCACCATAGTCGATAAGATGGGGAAAAAAGAAGTG
Source organism: Phycis blennoides (assembly GCA_900302315.1). Classification (NCBI taxonomy): domain Eukaryota; kingdom Metazoa; phylum Chordata; class Actinopteri; order Gadiformes; family Phycidae; genus Phycis; species Phycis blennoides. Next base: position 6,346 of record OMKI01039170.1, read on the forward strand.
CATCATTAACCACATCTAACTAGAAGCCACCGGTGGTATTCAGGTTTAGTTCTGCAGAGGACCGGCCCGTGTGGAGCCGTTTGATCTGTGGCCCGTATCTCACCATAGGTTTAGTTCATCCTCCGGATCATTCTGTTGATCTGGTCTTCCCGGTTGCCAGCATCTCCTCCCTCCACAAAGTGGGTGGTCTTCTTGTTCATGCCACCGCGGGGTGAGGACAGCTTGAAGGGCCACAGGAAGTTGTTGGCCACCTTGAAGTTCTTCCCAGTTGTGAAGATCTCGTGGATCAGGTCCTCCATGCAGATGAGGCCATACTTGCCTGAGGAAGGAAATTAAGTATCAACATTAAGTGCAATGCAATGACAGCACTCGTGTTTTATAACAGTTAAAATGGGTGCATTGATTTGACAGCTTCCCTGTTGTCACCTGTCAGCACAGAAACCAACACATCTAATATTGATTCTAAAAGTAACTCAGTACAACCATCGTAAAGAGAACCGTGAAATGACAGATGTGGTTTCAGACACAATTGGCTTATTTTCAATTGATTTTCACCACGGTCGATAAGACGGGGAAAAAAGTTGAGCATCATTAAACACATCGACAAGTCAATTCACTGCCATCTCATCCCGACACGGTCTCGAGATGCAAGGCATTTGGTACCATGTGCACGGGTTGAATCTGTCCCATGAACCCCCCGTGATGTGAGGACCATACTTACCAAGGGTTTTCTCGATGAGGGAGTTGTCTGTGATGGCAATGCGCTGCTTGTTGATTTTGCCGAAGCCACGCTTGTAGATGAGCTCGCGAACAGACTTCAGGTTGGGGTATCTGAGAGACGGGCACGCAATGGGGGGGGGGGAGAGAGATTCAATGAAAATCCCCTTAACATTAAGCGCCAACCAGCAGTCATGCATTTACTGCAGATAGTGGTACAATGGAAAGGCTACACAGTTTGTGAAGATCGTCTCAAATCAGGACAAATCTGATGGAAATTTGGTTTCAGACAAAATTGGCTTATTTTCAGCTTGGGTTTCACCAAGGTCGATAAGATGGGGAAAAAAATTAGTCATCATTAACCAAATTACACCACAGCTTCAAGTTTGCCTACTTAGCAATCACTCAATAGACTTGCATTGTAGCCATAAGTAGCCATTGAAATGCTTGAAACTTGTTCCGGTGACTTTCTTACTGTATTAGCAGCAATGAAATGTTTCACCTTCTGACAAATGTACTCTTTGTAAGTCACTTTGGATAAAAGTGTCTACTAAATGCCCTAAATGTAATGCATCAAAATTGTATGAAAAGGTTCTTGCATTCTCCTTCAGGACTTTAGGTATCCCGTTGTCTTGGGGGGGGGGGTCACTGTGTGCACCTAGTAGTTATGGGTCAGGGCCACGCGCCCACTCAAAGCATGCTCGCACACTAGCTTTACCACGGCAACAACGGCTGCTGCAGTCTTACCCCCATGCGATGTAGGGTTCTGCGATCCTGAGCATGTTGATGGAAGCCTTGTTCAGCCTGACGAACACACCATTGAAGATCTGACGGAGACGGAGAAGCTGCAGAACCTTGCGGACCTTGGGGCTGACTCCATTGATACTGCGAATAAAATGGTGCCCGTTTAGCCACAACGTTCATACAGCTCTAAAGAAAATGCACTCAATCTGACAAGTGGTTTCAGAAATATTTGGCTTAAAAACAAATCTTGTTTCATCATAGTCGATCAGCCGGGGAAAGAAAGATAATCATAAACCACTAGGCACACCGGCCCAAGAATAACACCTGCAATAAGAAAACAGGTGACTTACCCTCTGATCCTGATGACAAAGGCCAGCTTGGGCTCGGCGGGGACGTAGAAGTTTCCCACTTTGCGGGCAGTGCGGGCTTGGCGGACTTCACGTCTGTACAGTGTCCTGTACTCCCTGTGGTACGCCTCAGCACGTTTGTAGATGAGCTTCCTGGTCACCTTGCGAGTCTAACGTTTGACAACAAACACAAGACGCCTTGGTAAGTGAACGTGTGTAGGACCGGGCGACAGATGAGAACGGGTGTGTATGAAGACACCGGTGGGAGGGAGCCATCAAGTGCCATGTGCATCCTTACGATCTTCTCAGCCAGCATCTTCTTAATGCGGGCGGCCTTCATGGTGGCAAAGGCCTTTCGCCTTTTCAAGAGGCTCTCAGGGACCGCCGGGACCTTCTTTTTTCTATGGAAATATAAAAAGCAAATTTAGCACATCCATGTAGTTACCCAAGGAGCGGTACCCTAGGACGCCACGTTGATTAGTAGCAACATTGCAGTCAAGATGGTTAGCCTAGCATTAGCAATACACCGGCAACGCGTTGTCGTGTATATTAACAAATTCGTTTTTGAAGGTATCCGCCTTCCAACATTTAATTTACTTGTCATAGACCTCAAATCAATAAGAGATCGAAAACACGATGTGTTTAGACAGTAGGAAGTCAGGACATGTTGTGTGGAGCCACTTGGATGCAGGCAACGATAGGTTAGTTGACATTTAAACAGCGTTCTAAAACAATATCATCCGCAATATATGATGCCTAACGTGGATTACTGATCATTAAATGTATACAAGGAAGACTAAAACGACTGATGGCAGTTTTAAATGTAGATGGACATGGATTTCCACACAGCGGCAAAGTACTCACTCTGCGTCCGCCATTGTGTCCACCGAGAAAGAGAAAAAGTTGTCTGCGCATGTCTGTGTTAAGGACGTAGGACCCCGGCTGCTGCCTAGCAAACTGCCTGAATCATATTACATAGCTTTGAATGTATTTATATGCACTTATTTGGTATTCTTTTTTAGAAATTACCGAATAACACACCAACGTGACACGATCTTACCAGGTATACATTGAATTGGGTGAAATAATATTATAACGCAGGAGTTCTAATGAAGAACACAAATCTGGGATTGTATAGTGCCTAACAGCCTAATTCACTTATTATATGTTTTAAAAAAGAACTTGTTGAAAAATAGCTAGACCTATTAATTCGGACAAATGCAGAGTTTAGTTTCAAGTACTAGTACAGACATATTCCTTCCGTAATGGATCGAGAACTAGCAGCCTACTTGTTTTTTCATGTTTTTGCCATGCGCTAAACCAGCTGATTTCACACCGAAAATGTAGGACTTTACTTTGGACGCGATACGAATTTTAAATAGTAGTACCACATGTGGCCAGCAGATGGCGTACTCGCTTCACTTTACCGTCCAATGAGCTCTCCAATTCAGAGTAACAGTAGCTTACATTTCTGAGAGCACATCGATAAATCCCTGTACCGCATACTCTATCGTTTTCCTCAGATAATAAAATGTAGCTTTTTGCAATGAAGAATGTAAATAAAGAAACATCTGTTCATAATTCATCATGTAGATTCTTCAGTAGCCTATGCTTCATGAGACCATAACATAATAATTGTATCGCAATTATTTCTTTAATGGTTAAATGGCCTACTGTTAAAGGCAAAACACTATGAAGATTAATTTACACTCGAATAGGCCACTTCCTAATCTGTGTATTGTAAGGTAGCCTATACACAAGTGGCCATTTATCCGTCCTCCACTCATTTGACAGAGAACACATGTATCTGATGGTGAGCGCGTAGCCCTCGGCAAGTTGAACGTTAAGTGTACAATTGCCTCTTTCTAATTATGTAATCTAATTCAATATTAAAATATAACCTCAAGCGTCTACACGCTGGTAACTCTGACAGCGTTGCTGTTTTGTAACGTTCCCATGAGATTAAGTTCATCCGTCGCCACGGGCCTATTTTATATTTTAAGCAAATTGGTCGCGAATGTAATAATTTATACGGTAGGCTATTTACACCACGGGGAAACCACGGGGCTGCTTTATTATTATTATTATTATTATTATTATTATTATTATTATTCATATTATTATAATTATTATCCTAATAAAGTCATTCTATTAAAAAACATTTTTTGAAACAGTCGCAGCTCTACAGCCTCTCTCAAAAGACACGCAAAGCGCGTCATGATGAACAATTGATCTGACAATTACGAACGGAGATGCTTGGAAAAGTGGTTTCACAATCACACGCTTTAAACGGCTCAGATCGTCTTTATGGAATGGGTCCCCCCCCCCCCCCCCCCCCCCCCATCATCATTATTCCCCCGCCCCAGAGTGGTTTATGTGGACAGATCTGGCCCGCTTCCCTCTGATAGGCGCTCCGCTCCCCGGTCCTATTGGGTCCACCGCGGACGGGCCGGACAGGATAAAAAGCGCGTCAGACGCGGCGTGACTTTTAAGATGAGTGGAGACGAGCAGCAGGGAGCGACGGAGCGAGAGATCAGAGCGAGAGAGGGAGAGAGGTAGAGAGACGACAGACCGACAGAAGCAACAACCCTCCTCGCAACGCGCTGCAAGCCGCTTCGCATTAGTGACAACTAACTTGCACTGTGTGGTCTGATCGGAAACATTTTTTTTTCCAGAAACGTGCTCCTTGTGGTCGGGAACTTCCATTGATCCGATCCAGCCGCCGATCGCGTGTGAACTCTGTGGGGTTTTGAGGAGCTACCAATCAGGGCTACTTTCGCGTTGTCGGCGTTCAGATTTGATAAGACTTCCTTGGCTTGGCATTGCATTGCATTTTCGTGGTATATCCCCCCCAAACGTTGTACTGTTGTCAGCTTGCAAAGAACACAGAGGTGTGTGTGTGTGTGGTGGTGGGGGGGGGGATTCCGATCCGTCCGCTTCTCCGCGATTCAACTTGAATCGATCACTTACTCTTCACTTCCTGCTTCGTCGTGTTCCTTCGAAGAAGAGGATGATGATCATCGCGGAGTTTTTCATGGTTATCCTGAAGGTGCTCTGGGCGTTCGTGACCGCCGGGGCCAAGTGGGTGGTGCGGCCGAAGGAGAAGAGCGTGGCGGGACAGGTGTGCGTGATCACCGGCGCCGGCAGCGGCCTCGGGCGGCTCTTCGCCAAGGAGTTCGCCCGGAGGCGAGCCGTGCTGGTGCTGTGGGACATCAACAGCCAGAGCAACGAAGAAACCGCCGAGATGGTGCGGCAGATCTACCGCGAGCTGGACAGCCCCACGCCTAAAGACGGTGAGTTCGTGGGGGGGGTTGTCAACACATACTTTTTTTTTTTTTTGTCCGCACGTTTTCCACTGGCGTCATGTAACTTGGTGCCATTAGGGTTGTGCGGGTCCGATGTGTTGTATTTTGTGTGATGCCACGATTTATTTTTCTGCCGCACACTGCACAATGATTCAAAGTTCAACTTCCACACACATTGCCGTCACTGAATACCCCCCCCCCCCCCTTAGTGGGGCTCTTGTAGCCTATGTGCCAAGGCATATCTAAAAAAAACTACACATTTTAACTTGGATTCCGTCCTTTTTCCAAAAGGATCCGACCCCGTTACAAACCGCATGAAAACAAAAGGTTGGCACTGTACTACCAATCCAACGTGCAGCCTGCGTAGAAGGCGTTACGAAACAGCCCACCCAACACACTATTTGTTGTCGTGCGGTGCATTTATCAATACACCCAAGATACGAGGCTATCTTGCGGTGTGTGTGTGTGTGTGTGTGTGTGTGTGTGTGTGTGTGTGTGTGTGTGTGTGTGTGTGTGTGTGTGTGTGTGTGTGTGTGTGTGTGTGTGTGTGTGTGTGTGTGTGTGTGTGTGTGTGTGTGTGTGTGTGTGTGTGTGTGTGTGTGTGTGTGTGTGCACACACACGCCGCACCGCCGTTCGGCCCACATGCCTCGTATTGATTTGCGCTTCCACTTGTCCCCCCCCTAGGGCCGGTCGGAGGGGTGGAGGAGGTCCCGCCGTTCCAGCCCCAGGTGTACACCTACGTGTGCGACGTGGGGAAACGCGAGAGCGTGTACACGACGGCCGAAAAGGTGCGCCGCGAGGTGGGCGAGGTGGACATGCTGATCAACAACGCCGGGGTCGTCTCCGGCCACCACCTCCTGGAGTGTCCCGATGAGCTAATCGAGCGCACCATGGTGGTCAACTGCCATGCGCACTTCTGGGTGAGTTCGGAGCCGGCTCGTAAAAAAGAAAGAAGGGACGCGCGCAAAATAGCAGTAGCGTGATCATAAATGGTTGTATTGTGGTACCTAATGGCTGTTTTTGAGAGATGCGAGGTATTTTTTAAAGAGTTTTTTTTCAAAATGGTTAGTCAGCGAGACATCCATCTGCCTCCGCTGAGTTTCCATGAGCGTAATGTTATCAACTCTGCGTACCATGGTGCCAATATATCACAGGAATGTTTCCATTCGGACTTGCATGCCTATTCATGAGCCTATCCTCCTCTGTATGCCAAAAATCAGTTGTCTCTCGCTCTCCCTGTCTCTCTCCCTCTCTGTATTAAAAGTAGGGGTGGGGGTAGCAACCATAAATATGTGGGTTTTTTTTTTTTTAAGAGGCTCATTGAGAAGCCCTCCACATGCTTAAATTGCTTTGAACCGGTCGTCACGTTTTATTTATTTAATCACGTTTTTCTTTAATCAAGTGCTCCAAGTGCTCACACAGATGATGTTCATTGCAATGGCGTCGTTTAACCAACGATCTGAGGCGCCTTTTTTTTGAACGGTCTCTGTCGCACACATGTGACTTGACTATTCGCCTCGTGTCCATTCCGCGCATATTCACACACCGTCCTCCACGTCGGCCACCCTGAAACCTTTCAGATCTGAATTATTACAAAGTCAGTGGTTAGGATTCTCATCGAGTGGAGGAGGAGTGTGTGTGTGTGTGTGTGTGTGTGTGAGGCTTGGAGTTCTGTTCCGTTGTTTCTACGGTTACTTAAGCGGGGGGGCGGGGTGCAGATGAAAGCACAGCCTAATGAATGGCGACATGCAGAATGGGAGGATGTGGTTCATTATAGACACAAGCTGCATGAATGAATGACTGACTGGAGCAGAGACTAACGGGGACCTGTCTGATTCTCCCCCCCCCCACACACCACCACCACCACCACCACTCTCAAATGCAATACAATGCTGTTGTATTTGCACACATGCAGGTGGGCACGCGGCACAATGGCCAGTGTATATGTGTCATTTATTTTTAGACCCGGGGTTTCAAGTGGCATTGTGCCCAATGACTCATCGAATGCCACAGAGATTATAGTCACGTCAAACACCCCCGGAGGAGCTTATTGTCCTTTTTATTGAATTTGTGTTCTGCGTTATTATTATTATTATTTTTTAATATGTTTCTCAAGGCTCGGTCATAGCATGCTGCCACGGTTTTAATACGCAAGTTTTTTTTTTTTGTTTTTTTTTTCACGGTGTTTACTTTAGTTCCCAAGGAGATGGGATGAACTTGGTGTTGTCATGCGTTGTATTGAGTTAAAAGTAGCAGAGAACATTGCTTTGCTTTCCTCCATCCCCCCCCCCCCCCCCCTGTTCGTTTATCAAATCAAGGGCCGGCTCTCAGGCGGCGTTTCCTTTAATAGACGGGGGGGGGAAGATGAATGGGTCAATTTTGGGGATTTATGCCGTAATCTTTCCCAAATGCAGCGGCGTATCGATTGG
>OMKI01039171.1:0-10669 GCA_900302315.1 Phycis blennoides
ACACACACACACACACACACACACACACACACACACACACACACACACCACTATCACACTCCTCTCTAAGCATGATAAGAGTTTATCAGCCTCGGAATGAAGGCCACTGTGACATACGGCCAGCACCCAACGGTGTGACTTTTGGTCGATATATAACGCACTGTGTGGCGTTCAGTCAAACGGTGGCATGGTACATACCAGAAGGTTGAAGCCGTACTTGACTTTCTGAAGATATCCGATATATTGGTCGAGAGGTGGAGGGCTGGCACCTGGGGAAAAGTTACAAGATTTACTAAACTATTCACAAGCATCGTCCCTGAATCTATCCTTTAGCTGAGTTAAGTTGAGTCAGCTCAGAGTTCATTTAGTCCATTCAGCCCTAATAATATTGGTATAAAATTAATTATAGTAGGCCTAATGATACTGATGATTAAAAAAAAGTACTAATATGTGAGGCCACAAACCTTTTTTCTGGGATTTTTTCTTTTTATTCTTCTTGCCCGATCCATCCTTGTTCTGTGTTGAATGGGTCGTTGCGAGAATCCCCATGAAGAACTCCACATCGTTCAACACATGGTTCAATATGTCCTGGCAGGGAGGAAACAGAAACCATCTGGTTCATTATGAATAGCATATGTACTAACGCAGTACATTCCACAGATTTTAGACATGAGGAAAACGCTGACTCAAATTGACAAATGATTCAAACCGAAAAATAAAACAAAAGACAGAGACGTGTGAATGAATCACAGTGTGGTAGGCCCTACATGCGATACCAATAAATCACATCAGGACCTCATGCCAATACCAATATCAATTCTGATGTGATCAATATTATGTAATGTGACTCAGTCGCCGGGTTCTGACCGTGTCTCTCTCTATGTCGGTGTACCCGCCCGTCGGTGGAACCTCCTGCATCATGTCCATATCACTGTACTGGCTTCCATGCGATGGGGGGCCGTACATTCGTGGAGCGGGTGAAGACTCTGTAACAAGAAAAAAAAAACTACAATCAACACGGTCGGGGACACTTGGACAGCCAAGCGCCCGACATAAAAACGCGGTGTCACACCGCATTCGGCAACACCGGGTCTACATCTGCACTGCAGCAACGGCGCGTCACGAGACCAGATCCTACCGAAGTCTCTGCCGCTCCACTGACGGCCAAAGTCCTCTGGTGGCGAGGGGGGTCTGTCCATCACGGCCCGGGGCTGCGGGCTCCCCCGGGCCAGCGGTCTGATCATGATCTCCGGTTCGTTGCTAAGATACAGTGGAGTGAAGCACGGGGACATTCATACGTCGAGCTGACGTCGATGTGGGAGAGAGATCTGGTGTGTTTATATGTATATGTGTAACCAGATGTGTTGTGGAACATCGTACCGGATGTTGAACTGGTTGCCGTGGTGGTTGTCCGCGTACGCGGGTTTTTCTTTGACGACCCGGTCAAGATCGCTCTTGATGAACTCGGCCTGGTAAAAGAGGACAAGGGACACAATGTCCCCGCCGGTAAAACACCAGTCGGCTACAGAGGTCACTGCGGAAAATGCTGAGGGGAATTGTAAACATAAATAAAATATATAATACACAAATCTGGTTTGTGCCGTTGGTACCCGATTGAACACGATAACCACTCCTGATGGTATGGTATTCTGCTGACTCACCCCAACCTCTTCACACTGGAATATGTAGATCTGAGTGTTCATCCTGAAGCGGTCCTGCACTATCACGGCCAACAGCGAGTTGTAGGCACAGCTGTCCAACACCGTGGAGGTCTGAAGGATGGAGTCTAGATGGATGGACTCCAGCTCAGACTGGGGAATGGAAGGACAGGGCGATAGGGTGGGAGCAGAATAAGTATCAGACCATACTGGGTTTGAGTCAGAGTTAGTTCTTTTTTTTTTTAAGTTGACATGTCATGTATCCACTTTTGAGACCGTCGGGGAAAAAAATCTCACAGTTATTATAAACTTCTTAGAAAGTCATATTAAGTGATAATGTGTAATGTGTAAGATTGAGCGCCTTCCATTTTGAAGGCAGGAGACTTTCAGAATTAAAAAAAAACCTCAATAAAAGTGATCTGTCCTCTCTTACTGACTGTACAACTGTGTGAGTGGACAGAGTGAAAGGTAAGCCTACGGACAGGCAAGCATTTTTTATTTGTAGAAAATATCAGCTATAGGGTGTGATTTTATTGATAACATTATGGACTCTACAGATATGTCTGGGTTATGTGAAGCTATGAGCAATGTTACACATTGCTATGTTGTGAAAGTCATTTCATGGAATTTCTTCTAGAATCAGTTACAAGAAACATTTTGGTTATCTTTCAGCGTGACTGGAATTCCTTATCACCCTTCCCTCCATAAATGGCTCTAGTATCCTACATGGAATATCTTTTTTTACACAATTAATTTCAGAAGCTGCCAACACTATGGAGCAGAGTCCAAAGACATTTGGCCTTTCACACAAAAAACATACTTACAAACTCACAGGAAAGATTCAGCAATAACCAAGCAACCGGTCATTATTATTCTTACTATAATGCTGAATAGGCTCCAAGGTGGCGGCTTGGAATGTGCATGACGTCACGCGAAGCCCTCCTTTATTGACCAACCTTTGTCTCGATGTCGTTGAGCTGCAGGTACCCTCTCTGCACGTCCAGGATCATGTCCTGGGGCCAGAGCCGGCCTTTCGCGTCCAGATTCTTGAGCTTGGCCATGCAGTCGTCCAGGCTGTTAGCCTCATAGCGGTTAAGCTCACAGGTAAACAGGTGCTGTAGCCAGGGGAAGACACCAGGGGGAGACGTGAGGCAAAGTCAGAGCTCAGGTGTGGAATACTATAATACTATTACAATTTATCTTCCTTCTTTTTTTTTTTTATCATATCACACTTGTATTCATGATTTTAAATGTTAAATGTTATTGTTCTTGCATTTTGTTGAAATTGATTATGATTGAATAATAATTCATGTAATTCTTACAATAAGTAATACTAGTTATACATGTTATTAGTCGCATTTTATTATAGAATTATTAGTACTATAGTATTTATTAGGCTATCATAATTACAGTAGGGTCAGTATAGGGTACTTTATACAATAATAATAGTATATAATATAATAACAATAATTCTTACCTCAACTCTGTAGTGAATGCTGTCCTGTTTGTTCAGTGTGTCTATGTGCTCTTTTCTCTGTGCTGAAAATAACAAAATCATGGATATTAGAACTAGGATTGTGTGTGTGTGTGTGTGTGTGTGTGTGTGTGTGTGTGTGTGTGTGTGTGTGTGTGAACATACAGTATATTGCCTTGCCACTGGGCCTGGATGTACTGTTTCTCTGCCACGGTGCGTTCCTGGGTTCATCCTGTTGATTTCCTCGCCTGAATGGCGCCTGTTCTTCCGGCACAAAACCCCTTTAAACGTCATGAAAAAACACCTGTTATCCACTGTCCGCTATCCACATCCACGCCAAGATTGTGGGTGACTGTCGTCACTGACAGTCATAGGGTGGCAACAGTTTATGATACGGACAGTTTATTGATTGCTTGTATGCATCATATCCGAGGGTAATATTGCCATGGAGAACGATACTAACCTTGGGGAATATGAAAACGGCGCTGCGTTTCCGAACATTTTGTCTCTCTTTGCTGTAAACTACAGAAATGAAAGGATTAAGTTGCATAACGATAATGGTTCTGTTCAATACGGAGCCACTCAGCAATATTCAGACTGGACTATGGGCTACGTTTTTATGAGCTGTTGAACAGAGCTCTCGAAAGGTTAATCGACAAAAGTTCCCAATGAGCGAAAGATAACTTTTCAGATGATCTGCTTAATAGATTTTATATTATAAGTGAACTTGAACGTTTGCCAACAGACATCACTTTTAAATTATACACATATATCATCATTTTCATCACAGAACAAATTGATTTGGGTTGATGGGTTTCGTTATCATCGTTCGAAATTGTTTTGAACAAAATCCAAATTTGCTTACGTAGAGATTTAGTTATTCTAAAAAAATAACTTAAGTGAAGACAAGTGCAAACATTAGAGACAATCACATAGAACATTACATTCCTCGGTCTGACTACAGTAGCCTGGAAAATATGCCTGTTTAACATAGCAAGTTAGCAGTCTAAAATAGCAAGACAACATAACGCTTTCTGCTTTAACAGTTTAGGTTACTTGTTCCGTCTTATCATAGGCTGGTATAAAAGCCACAACCATGGACGTAATTCCCTGTAACCAAGACAACTACATGTACCTATTTATTCATGCAATCAGTATTACCTGTCAATGCTCAATTTCCTTGTATTTGCACTGGTCCATCGTAATTAAAACAATTAAAACTTTACAATTAAAATTAGAGAGGTAAGCAGTCGTCGTGACGATTCGTCAAGAGTGAAGTGTATTCCCTTCACTTCTTTCTCCCAAGTAAATGGGCCCAAAGTACAGGTGGTTTTACTGTTGTGGGCATCCAGGTAGGCTGCGCGGAAGGAGTCTAAAGGTGTGTCTTTTGTTGGAAGGTGTGTAGGTCTCTCGATGGCCACGGGTCCAAAGGGTCCAAGGTAGTTGACAAGTTATGTATCAAGCTTCAAGATCAGTTACGCAATGAGATCCTTTGTGCCTCAAAATAAATTGTGTTTGCCCTACCATTGAAAAGTTGATACGGGTTACGTGAAGTGTTTGTAATTCAAACGACAGGAAAGGGGGCGAGTAAGTAAATCTTTTATTTACCACGAGCTCACGTGTATATACACACACCCATACCATTTGACCGAGACAATCTTAAAGAAGGAATAGTTTATTCGGTAAGGAAAAGATGACCGAGGACAATATGCTGGGGTTCGGAGGAGGGGGTCGAGGCCAGGCGAAGACCAGACAGTTTAGACCGCGGCGGTCTTGGCCTTGGCCAGAGCCTTCAGGTCCGAGATGCACTTGGCAATGCTCTCCTTCTCCTGCAAAGGCAACACACGACGCACACAAAACAAGTCAGAGCAGAACATGCATGCTAACGTAAATACAATGGAATGTATGGTGCAGTATAAAGTACAAGATGTATGCTTGAGCATTCACGTTAAAGTGAGTGGTTTAAACACATCTTTCATGATGGATCACCACAAATCAAAAAGGTAAAATGACAAATTTGCATTCTACCTCGTACTGTGCGACACCGTGACACAGTTTATAACACACTGGGCTTGATGTCGTGTGAAAACTGGTGTACAAGGTTTGGTGTACATGGTGCTTGCTAGCTGTGGTAGCAACCAGTCTTACTGCTCAAATAAGTGCATTAGTTAGCAGATAACTAATAAATTATACGTTGTACCAATACCGGCAATAAGTGCCAAAGGAAAATTGCAATTGGCGTTTCCCTAAATGGAGGTCCAGTATCTAACACTTTGAAAACAACTGCTGCAGATCAACAGCGACCTCTGGTGGACAGTTGAGCAACAGCAGCCTCTGGTGGACAGTGGAGCAACAGCAGCCTCTGGTGGACAGCCCATTACGTGCCCCACGGGACTGACCTGTTGAGGGGTGATGCTGCCGATGACGCTCTTCTCCACCCAGTTGACCATGTGCTCCTGCTCCATCTGACGGTGAAGGTTCTGCACGGCGATCTGGTAGTCCAGGCGCTTCTTCACCTCGTTGGTCACCATGTGTATCCTCTCCCTGTGGTTGGTCTCCAGCAGCATAGCCACATTGTTCTGGGAGACAGAACACAAAAATAATAATGTTAAATATTATTGATTCTTATAATTAATGACTTGGGGGGGGGAATCTTGTATAGGGGTATAGGATGTTTATTTTTATTATTATTCCCGTTTGAGTTAATGTGGTGTGACTGCCCATAACGTGAAGGCTCATTTTGTGTTTTAGGCTGGCATGGGGCGGCTTCTAGTGTATTTTCTACAGACAACAGCCAGCAACTTCCCCAGCCAATCACAGCGCGTTTCTCCCAGCAATCGCCCTTATTCCTGAATACATTATCGTGATATATCCAAATATAAAAAAATACAAATAAAAAAAAAAAAGGGGAGCAATCACAGCTCACACTTTCCATAATGCATTTTCCATTATGGCAGCCAGACGTCTCAGACAAAACAGCTGTGATGATACTCGTATTAGAATGGAATGTGGTCGATTGGTTTCCGTCTTGCAACCAAAACCCCTCCGCAAGAAACCGTAAGCCTCGCCAAGAGGCAAACACGGCTGCCAGCTTGAACCCGTGGCCGAGGGCAGGAAAATGGTGGAGGCGTTTACCCTCTTGGCGTCGAAGAGCATCGACCGTCCGTCTGCCCTCCACTGCTCCTTCTTCTCCTCCTCGATGGCCTGCGTCAGGCCGACCATGGCCACGTCCTTCACCTCCTGAGCCTTGGCTACTTTCTCCTGCAGCACCGCACGCACACGCACACGCACACGCACACACACACACACACACACACACACACACACACACACACACACACACACACACACACACACACACACACACACCTTTAGATAGCCTGGAAGTGTATACCTCTCAATAAAAAGTTGAATTCAAGATCAACAGAGGGGGGGGGGAAAGAGGTTGACCAGCCACCACTAGCACATGCAACGGGCGCAGGCTGAGGGTCGATAGATCAACGAAAATATCGTTAATTCAAAAACACGCAGAAGTAGTCAAAAACGCGCCTCGTTCAGTTTGTCGGCAAAAGCGGCGACGCTCGGGCCAAACTTCTTGATGGCGTAGATCATGATGGCGCCGATGGAGGCGGCGGACAGCGTCTCGTTGTTGATGATGTAGATCTCCTTGGAGAGCATGTACACAAGGAGCCCAGTGCCCAGCATGTAGGGGCCTAACACAAAGAAGACGCCATTCATTAGAACTAAAATGACCAAAAACCATGGATGGTATCATTTCAGTGCAGGGTACATAAGACGAATAAATATAAATATAGATCAAACTAAGGTCTAATAAAACATTGCAGAGGGCTCGGAGTATTAAAAGCACATGGTGAACTGTAGCAGTAAGCTAGCACTTTCCCCAAAACAAAGTGAAATGATGAGTGTGCCATTATGCTAACCATAACCTTTGACAGCCAGAACCATAATCTCTTGGTGTCTCCTCGTGGAGCCATAATCTATGTAAATATATTAAATAAATTGATGAACGCCAAACCATTCTTGCCAAGAGCTACATACCGGTGACTCCGGTCTTGGGGTACAGAAGTTGGAAGAACTCTTCTGGAACGAGGCCATGGCGGACCTTTCCTCCCTTCTCAGGCAGAGGGGCAACAGGGGCCAGACTCTGGGAGGATGTGTGAAGGGAGTTTGAGCCCTGGACCAGCCTATGGATGCCAAAGACAACTTTAGCATTGATAGGTCAGCTGCAAGGGCAGTGAGTGGCAAAGGACTTACAGGGTTTTTTTGTTGTTTATTTATTTCGTTTTTTAAAAGGACATATGATCAGTTCATATTTTTAAATCAGAAATATGTTGATATTAAAAAAAAATCCATGGTAGAAACAGATCGCAAAGAAAATGCTGTTAGAACGAGAAAAGGACATACCCAGCTCCAAGAAGACCTTTGCTTTTCAGGGCATTGGCTGGAATGCAAACGAGAACATTAACTACACTTAGAAACACCCCTACATCATAAGAGGGGAAACAATTTCTGAAGATTTTTTCAATAAAACTTGATATCCAAAGCAATGCTGCGATCAGCTGGACAGGCTCAATATACTGAACGCATTGGCAATTAAGAATTGGACACATGTTTACATGTAGTCACACGCACCATCAACATTAGTTACATATATGTAGCTATTCCAATATTGCTCGTGTTTTGAAGACTTTAAAACTGCAGCTGTCAAAGAGGTGACATTCTGCAGGCATGCACAGCCACCAGACAACAGCTATGGATGCTACGTCTTGCTAATGCTAACAGATTTCAGTCAATTGGGATTAGTGTCTGCCTAATGCAAATACTAGCAAAGTGGTGGTATCAGCCAACATAAATGCAATTAGATTCTCCATTTACACACGTGCTTAGCAAACATTAATGCCTCAATGGGCTGTACGTGTGTCATTTAACGAGTAGCCCAAAACGTAGCGTTAGCATGTCAGTCATTCAATGTGTGGCCTTCACTTTACCCTTCAAGTTTCAATTCAGTGTTAATCTACGAGAAAAGGTGCAATATCTGAACTAGGTCCTATGAATTACACATGGCCAATAACATATGAATTATAACATACCCGAAACGAAAACGGTCCTTGACAGCATGTTTAAAAGATGAAGTGCTTAGTTCGTCCAACACTGGGCACCTTTTGCTTCGGCCTGTTCGTGCCCTTCTGCAAAGAGCTAAAAACGATGGCGGATACACAGGAAACGCGTCCGAAACAACGCGAGATTACAGACTGGTGCGGTTGTATGTGTGGTTATATAGCCATAACGACAACGTTAACTAGGTGTCGCTGTTTCTTCGCGTTGGTGAGGGTGTAATTGTTGTACATGTTAATAAACAAAATGCAAGGTTTATTTCTTATTGAGTAAGTTAATACCGAATTATACGCATAGACATAGACGCATAGATATGAAAAGTTATCTCTCATCGGTCTTCTGTGTTGCTCATTTGCACATGCAAACTCATTTCACTGTTCTGCCGGAGTACTGATATTTTATGTATTGATGTTGTGTAGTATTATGTCAGTTTGATCACGACAATGCTGTGTACAATGTCCTTTGTGGTGCCTTTTGGCTTATTCTTTGCTGCAGCAGGACAAATAACACTGTAAACACAAACAGACCAACATTGCACTATTATAACCCAATTAATTTAGAATTGTAATAATACAATGCCAACACAATATATCAATGTAGCAACTGTACAGAACATGCTCTGGTGGCACATTCTATCCCAAAACCATATTTGCTGAGTGCGTGTGTAATCTTTCAGGCCCACCCATGCATGCATTCGGTATATTGTGAGTGGCCCTCTAAGATAGAGGAACATATGAAGGCATCGTTCTCTCTACTTCCTGTAAAATGTGCTTGACAGGAACACCTAAGAGACGCGAGCTGAAGAAGTTTCACATGAGAAATGGATGACTTCTCAACTGTTCCAAGCCTATGTAGCCTGTATAATTAGCCGACTCTCTGATGATACTATTGATGACCTACTAACAAGTAAGTGCATCCATTTTCTTCTTCTCTTTTCTCACGTTGGATTGTTTATCTGTTTGTGTAGTGTGTCTCTACTCACAACAGGACCCACGACAGTGTCTCTCTGGCGTTGTGACTTTGAATGCCCTTTGGGTTTGCCTTTGTCCTTTTGTTTAATCCTGTGTATTTTGTTGCTACTACGTTTCTGCAGAGGTGTTTAGCTTTGCCTCTGTTCCTATTGCCATGGTAGATCTGCACACACACATCCCTTCATGAGGGGCTCATCATGGTCCTTAACTTTTCATTTGCTTCAATTCCTGCAGCCTACTGAAATGATCCCTTGGTTCAAATTTTCTTGTACTTGACTCCCGGTTTCAGCTAATTGTGAAATAAAAGAGACAGCTGAACTTGGAATTACTTATCTCGACACTTTGTATTTTTGGCATGGTGGTATTAGTTTGAAAAACAGATGAAATGGTTTGAAGGAGAGACGTGTGTCTATCAAACAACTCGAACTGCCCCGCTGCCTCTTCATGAGACGTGTCTAATTCATTTCGGTTTCCCTTGCAGACATTTTGGGTTTGAAAGCCTACGCCTACCAGTTGTAAAGCTATGGCTATGAGGGATGCTTCGGACGCCAGTGTGGCCGCCGCCTCTCCGATCAAAGACTTCGATCGGCTGGTCGAGCGAAGGGCGGAGAAACACCAATGCCTGCGCGGGCGAAACAACTCCACGTCGTGCCGGAGCCCGACGAGAGATCTGGACACTAAACACATCAAGGACATGCTCCGGCACAAGAGACACCTGGAGTTCCAGAGAAGGAGATCTGGGAGCCCAGAGTTCCTCCCTGAGGGGACCGTGAAGTCAACTCCTTGCTCCACGAGGAGACACCAAGAGGCAAAGACGGGCCAAGTGACGCATCCAAGCCAAGAGCCAAGCCAAGCCGGTGAACAGAACCAAAGGACCTCCACACCCAAAGGAGGTCCGATGGTCTCAGACAGGACAGGAAGTGGTGACCCGAGACCGAGTAAATGGGTAAGCCTTTCTAATAAAAAGTCCTTAGTACTTTTTTAATCCAGTGCTTTATTTGAAAATAAGGCAAGGTGCATCTGCAACTGTGATTACATTACAATATTTTGTTGTTCCTCGTTTGTCATCTTTCTGATGTTCTTAGGCTTCATTGTGGTTAGAACCTTTACCGTTGATAGATCAGAAGGAAGATATACCAAGGCAGGAGACACATTTGGCATCAATACCCCTGACAGAGAAGTCCGTTAAGCAGAATATGAAAGGTACCGACACAAAAAGAGAAAATGTGTCCATGGTAATGGCCTCATCTTCTTCACTTGATTCTTTCATCTGACTTATGTTTGACTTTTGGTCATGTTGATCATTCTTTCTCTTGAAGGACAACAAGCAACAAGTATCAAAACAATCACAACTGAAGATTTCCAAACAAAAATGTCCTCTTACTCTTGTATTACCATTGAAGACACTGTTGAGCAAAAGATACTACAAA
>OMKI01039183.1:0-15194 GCA_900302315.1 Phycis blennoides
CCATGGTTCAGTAGATCTGACAGGAGGAGACGCCTCTGTTGTGTGGTTCTTGTTTGTTTGCGTCAACATGTGTGTATGTGTGTGTGTGTGTGTGTGTGTGTGTGTGTGTGTGTGTGTGTGTGTGTGTGTGTGTGTGTGTGTGTGTGTGTGTGTGTGTAGTTCAAAATAATAAAACATACTAAAGGTAGTATTCATTGAGAATAAAAGACACAGATTGGGAATTGGCACATTATGGAAACATGTAGAAGAGTTAAAACTTCTAGAATGTTCCAGACTAATGAGAGAGAGAGAGAGAGAGAGAGAGAGAGAGAGAGAGAGAGAGAGAGAGAGAGAGAGAGAGAGAGAGAAAGCGCTGATTCAATCAGCTGAAGCAGCATTCGCTACCTTAATTGGAAGCACTCAGTTGACATTTTTGGCCAAGCCCTTGTTTTGTTCACTGAGAGACTTCCTCTTCACTGGGTGCTGCTCCATCTTTCAAACTAGTCAGAGCTTGGGGAGTGTCAGGGTTGGAGGTAAGTTCTTACTTCTCTGTTTCATTCATTTACATTACACAGTGTACCATAGCCAGTGTCTGTAATAACGCCGTTATTTTTCAGTAACGGGGTAATCTAAGATAATTACTGTTTCCGTCGTTACAACGCCGTTACCCTTACTGAACGTTAAATGTGGTGCGTTACTATGAATTCACACAAACTGCTAGTGAGGTGACCGGGTGGGTTAACAACGAGATAAGCGATTATGATTGGCTAAGGCAGAGTCATGTTTCATGGTAGCCAATCGGAGCCAGTATTTTTACACACAAGCCAGCACACGCGTCACACACAAACACACACACACACACACACACACAGATTCGATGAAGTAGCAGAAAGGGCGAGTCCGGAGCAATCCGATCAAAAGTTGTAATTTTCAACGTTGAGATATAAGCACTACTTCAAATTCATTGAGGTCAAAGGCAAGAACGTGCATTTAATGTGTACATTATGCAGGCCTACGACATATAGCAACTTTACAGTAACTTTTTACAGTAACGCAAATATTTACTTTCCCTGGTAACTTGAGTTACGTTTATTATAGAGTAATTCAGTTACTAACTCAGTTACTTTTTGGAACAAGTAATGAGTATGTAATTAGAATGTCATGGTAGTGTACAATAACAACAGTATGTGTATGTATATGTATGTATGTATGTAACTACATTTATGTTTTCATGTGTGTATACATCCCTACATATGTGACACATGACATTGGCTAACCATCGAGGATTCATAAAAAAAAATAGATTTTCATTATGTCATCGCCCCTTGTGTAAACACAAGGCTGTTATAGTCTCCCGATTGTCAAATGGGAAATATTTAATTATTGATCAGCATTTAGAAATGACTATAAATGCCCTCAATTAACCTCCACATCAATCGTGAAACAAATAGCTGTAATTTGCTGATGTTGATCTATGACAGTAAGGTTGCCAAACACAAGTCCGCGACATTTGTGTCAACACCGCTGGAGAACATGTGACACGAGTCAAATTGTTAGGACAAATTTACAGAACAGAAATTTAATTACCCAAAAGAGGCATACAAGGAGAGATTCACACAAGGCCAGAAGCAGTACAAAACACCACCTCCATGGACTGGGTGAGGGTTGTCAATCGAGAAACAGCAGTAATTGGCTTCACGAGTTACCAGTGACTAAGTGATAAATATCTACAAACGCCTTATTATTTATTAGAGGAACCTGAGCTCGAACAAGGTAATTAACTCTGGCCATCAGGCGAAAAGTGTTTAGGAAAATGAGATGAAGAGGTTATGGATGGTTACCTGTAATTAAGTTGTGTTCTCACACACACACATTGAATATTGTGGTTTTATACTGATATATAGGGTAGGAGGACTAACGTTAGTGTAGTGTCAGCTGTTTACACTATGTAAAGGAGACGTTTGGTTGTATTGAGGCTGTTTGTAAGAAATGTGATGTTTGTTTGTGATGAAATGTTTATGTTTGTTATGTTTATGTTGCGGGGTCAGAGAATTTAGTTGGTCTGATAATAGCTTTGAGCACAAATCTGAGAAGTGGTATTTAAACTGTGCATCAGGGCAAGGCTGGTCAAGTGTTCTCAGAGTTTGGCCACAGAGGGTCTCTGAAGATTTGGACATTTTTGACACTGTTCTGTTTTGTAATTAACGCTTTTGATATAGAAGTTGGACGTGTCAGCAGTGTTTTTCTCCTTTTACTCAACACATCAAGATACTCCAATTTTTGCCGTTGTTTGTGACCTTTTCAGCGTTTGCCAACAGCTTCAACGGGCCGACCCCTGCATCAGCCGCGGATTGTGGAGAGTGAGTAATGCAGGCAATGCAAACAGGGGGAAATAGAGAAATAAGGAAATAAGGAACTTGAAATAACATTTACAGATAGAAAAAGTAAAAAAGGTAGTGAAGACATAGGAAAAGAGTCAAACCCCTGGGCCCAGGGGGAATTTGGAAATTTGGAAAATAGGAATGAAAGAGAAAAGAGGAAACGGCTAATTAGTCTCCTTAAATGGTCACTTGCACATTATTGTCACTTATCACTTTACAACTTTGGACATTCACAAACTTCACATTATATTCATATTTCTAGTTTCTATTTATTGTAGGTATGCACATTGTGTATGCTATTTCTTTGCGTATTCTTTGCGTATGCTATTTCTTTTATAGTGTTAAAAAAATTGTATGCCTAGATTTATGTATATCTTTGCATATTTTTATATTTTATATTTATATTTCACTCTGACTTCTCTATACTGTTTTTCTTTTCCCTTTTACCATCTTACCATTCCACTGGAGTAGTTGTAACTAAAGCAATTTCCCTCTGGGATCATTAAAGTATTTCTGTCTGTCTGTCTGTCTGTCTGTCTAGTAACATAAGGCGAGTTAAAAACTGTATTGTGCAAGTTTGAGTGGAGGGGCTCTGAATTCACTTATGGGCAGTTGGCTGGATGTGTCCCATTGTTATGTAGAAATATGTTCTGTGACTGAGCACAGAGTTAATCCATGAGGCGTATTCTCTCCACCCCTCTCCCACCTCTCCCTTGTTCTGATCCACAGGATGGCCCTTCTTGATTTCCCTGTTCCGGAGCTGGACGTCACCTTGCGAGAGGTGGGGCGCATCCTTCAGCTCAGGCTGAGCCCCGACCAGTACCCCGAGTTCAAGCAGACCCTGGACCAGCAGCGGGAGCACCTCGAGGCTGTGCACGAGACACTCGTCTCCTCGGCCTCGGGAAGTGAGAACTGGGTGACGGAGCAGTTCAAGAACCGGCTGCTGTCGTGCAGCGACCCCCTGTCGACGTCCACGGCCGTGCCTGCCGTCTTCCCCCCTGCCACGGCCGGGAAGGACCGCACCCAGCTGGAGAGGGCCGCCGCTCTGCTGTGGGGGGTGGCCAAGCTGTACAGCCAGCCCTCGCTGGTGGAAGAGGACGTGGCCATGACGGAGCGCACGCAGCAGTCCGAAATATTCGCCGCCTGCCGATTGCCGGGCGCACAGCAGGATGAGATCAAGGTGGGCGTTTGTTGAGAAAAGGGGATCTCTGGTGGAAAACGTTTCAACGTTTGATTATTTCTGAATAATTATTGCAAATGAAAGTGACCGTCATAAATGTGATCACCTCTCACCATACATTTATAATGACAAGACTAAATGTGAAAATATGTATGTTTTAATTATAGATTTACCCAGACAGCATCCACGCAATTGTCCTCTGTGTCGGAGGAGTGTTCTCTGTTGACATCCTGAGCCGCAACAGCAGCAACAGCAGCGGTGGGCCAATGAGCCCTCTGCCGGTCTCTGACATATACAGCCAGCTGGCTCAGGCCATGAGCCTCGCCAGCTCCACCAAACAGAGCAACGCTCCTGTCGTTTGTGGCCTCTCAGC
The DNA here is from genome assembly GCA_900302315.1 of Phycis blennoides. Taxonomy (NCBI): domain Eukaryota; kingdom Metazoa; phylum Chordata; class Actinopteri; order Gadiformes; family Phycidae; genus Phycis; species Phycis blennoides. The sequence continues at coordinate 3,914 of OMKI01039183.1, forward strand.
CTTGGAGCGCAAATCCTGGGCAGCCCTCAGGGAAGAGATTCTGAAGCAAGGGGGCCCTGCAGCAGAGTCGCTGGGGCTCATGGAAAGTGCAGTGGTGGCTCTTTCCCTGGAGGACTGCAATGCCCCCACCGAGATGGCAAATATCCTGAATACAGTCCGGCTGGGAGGAGGAGACGGTCCTTGTCTGAGATACTATGACAAGGTAATTAATGAAGTATATACACCCATGCACTATTTACGCAGACAGACATGTGTTATTGTTAAACACATTATTGTTCATTTTATTTGACAGGTGGTAAACATGGTGGTGTTTAAGGACAGCACAGCTGGAATGGTGTTTGAGCACAGCGCTGTCGACGGAATGGTAGCTGGGCTTGTAGCGGAGTGCGTGTATCATCTCTCTGAAACTGTGGACAACTTAAACCTTGACCACGATGGCCCCGGGGACCACGGCAGGTCTGACACAGAAAACAATTTCAATATTGTCAACTCAACTCCCCTACCTTTCCCCTTGCAAGAAATCAAAATTGACCCAAGCCCTTCCTTAAAAACCACTCATCCAGTCATTACATTTGAGGTGTCGTCATACCCAGATGTATTTTCAGCATTGAGAGGTCAAAGAGGCCTTTACGATGCTTGGGTAAACTTTTCTTTGCAGCTCTCCTTGAGGCAAATCTTTGGTGAGTCTGCAGCCAGTCACATCCTTGTTACACCAACCCATATGCGGCATTACAAACATGGCCGCTGTGACCCAACGTACTCTGTGACAATGAGGTCACGTGAGCTGGTAGGTGCTCTGGCATCCTGTGTGGGACCAGACGGCACACCTCAGTATAGTACTCAGCTTCTACAACTGTTCCATGTTGCCTTTCTGGAGCACAAAAACCTCATCAAAGCAACAAAAAGTGGCCAGGGAGTAGGTCCTCATCTTGCTGCCCTTCGATGGTCTATGCCATCTGACAACCCACTGAAAAAGTTCCTAGATCCTTTTGGATGTCCCTCTGTTTACCTCACAGGTAAAGATCTAATGGATGGTGTGGAGTGTGCAGTTGGAAATGTATATGCTCAGGACCAACTAGCAGTTACTTACCTAGGGAGGAGAGACAAGGTCTTGATGGTGCTAAATGCAAAAGGCAGCTTTGCCGCAGTGTTGGAAAACCTTTGTGACAGTCTGAAGAATAACATGAAGCTAGTGATGCTACTAGCTCTAAGATACTCCATTGTATGCCAAATGGGTGCCCTGGATTGTTTACTCAAAGATGGCAAAGTAGGGCCAATGAATGGAGAGGTGATCCGCTCCGGAGAAGGCCACCTGGATAAAACAAAACACAATTCAGATGCAATGAGCTCAGACTTTACTCTGGTAATACATGGGGGGGCTGGAGAGGTGATGATGTTAAACACCAAAGTAGTGGAGGTCATTGAGTTTGCTCTCCAGACAGCCTTGGATCTTGGGTCCCAAGTGCTTCAACGTGGTGGCAGCAGTCTTGATGCAGTTCAGAAGTCAGTGGAAGCTTTGGAAGACTGCTTCCTCTTCAATGCAGGGAAAGGGTCTGTTTTTAACAAAGATGGAAAAAATGAAATGGAGGCAACCATTGTGGATGGCAGTGGGATTAATTCTGGATCTGTAGCCTGTTTGCAGAGGTTAAAAAACCCCATAAAGGCCGCCAGGTGTGTGATGGATAAAAGTCCCCACTGCATGATTGTGGGAGATGGAGCTGAGGAGTTTGTTCAAGATTTGCAACCGGGGAAACCTCTTGGACCTGATTATTTCTACACTGATGTTCGTCACAAAGAGCTAATGGTGAAGCTCAGGACTGGCAACACTCCAAAAAACCACCATCCCCAGACTGTGGGAGCTGTTGCTTTGGATCGCTGGTGTAAGTTAGCGGCTGCGACATCTACAGGCGGTTTGGTAGGGAAGCTAAAAGGCAGGGTTGGCGATACAGCAGTAGTAGGAGCCGGGATATATGGGGATGACAAGCTGGCTATTACGTGCTCGGGAGATGGAGATGTGTTTCTGAGGCACACGGTAGCACAGAAGGTAGCCGTTCTCTACCACCACAAAGGCTACACCCTCAGAAAAGCATGCCGAGAAGTGATTTCTGAAAACCTAAAAGGAATCTGTGCTGGAATCATTGCTGTAGATTATAAAGGTGAAGCTGTTATTGAGACAAACGCTGGGGTGATGTTTGTAGCCTCGATGGTTGGCGGAATTAAACGGGTGGAGGTCCTCAGACCTATGCAGGAGATCTCCAATGTGATCTGGGAGACAGATGAACTAGTTGCCTACCTTAATTTGAACCCTTGGACCCCAGGGGATACAATTCTCAGGAGAAAAACTTTAAGTGGTCCAAGCAGCATCTTCCAGTTAGCTCTACCTGATTTTGCGGCCATGCTTCAAGCAGCTAAAACTGTGTCTACCCTGCTGTGTAAGCAACTTGGGGTGCAGCGTTGTGCCTTGGTATCTAATCCAATCCCTGACCACCCAGCCCAAATCAAACTGCTGCCACTCCATGGCCTAGAGCCGAACTGGCACCCTTACGTATCCAAACAAGAGGATTTCAAAGCCTATGATCCTGGCTACTGCTCGTCAAAGAGTGGCCCTCGCTCGGAGGATGGACTATTGGATCAGGTTCAGGCTAAGGTTAGGGATAAGTTGCCAACACCAAATGCCCCTTCTTGCTATGATTACTTGGGTGATCATTCCAGGGATGACTTGTTTTCCCGTATTGTACGTGGAGAAGAGAAACAATGGAGGGTTTGGGAAGACTCTGAACATGTTGCATTCCTGACACCATACCCTAACACGCATGGATTTACTGTTGTGGTGCCTCGCAAACCACTTTCCAGTGACATCTTCAGTTTAAAAGATGCAGACTACACAGAACTGACCAGAGCTGTCTACAAAGTAGCCAAACTACTTGAAGAGGGCATGAGAGCAAGGGGAATTGCACTCATTTTTGAAGGCTATGAGATTGATTATGCCCATGCTAAGCTGATTCCTCTCGTACCGTCACCAGATGGCTACAAGCCTGTAGAACTGCAACCGGAACATTTCCAAAGCTACCCTGGATATGTGTCTTCACTCGATGGTCCAGCTGCCAAACCTGAAGCTCTTGAGAAAATCCACATGACCATCACCAAATGTAAGCCTCCAGGGTCATGGCAAGAGCCTCAGACACATTCCATGATTGCCATCAGGAGTCAGTGGTACCACAACATGTTTCAGATTCAGAACACCCTCTTCCACAGCAGTGTGGAGTATTTCCATAATGTCTGCCAGTACTCTTACGCTCTGACTCCTCTCACCACTGACACCATCTCATCCCCCATGGGCCTGGGATCTGACTCAGAGCCGGTCTTTGTGAATGTACTGGGCCAAGATGTTTACCTGGCAGACTCCATGCAGTTTGTACTTGAGTACTTCCTCCGCTTTCAGAAGAACCTTCCAGGTACCTATTACATATCGCCCAGCTTCAGAGGAGAAGACCCTGATGCCACACACTTGAATCAATTCTACCATGTAGAGTGTGAGCTTCTCGGTGATATGGACAATGCCATTCAAATAGCAGAGGGCTATGTGTACCACCTCACCAATGCCATGTTAAAAAATCACTCTGACATCATATTAAAGACCGCTGGGACACTGACTCACATCACAGATATGCTGAGTAAGCTTCATGGAAAGAAACCTCTACCAAGAGTCACACTGGACCAAGCCATTCCCATGATGCCCTCTGCAGACTGTTTGGAGTGGGTTCAGCAAGGCCAGCCACAGTTTGGCAGGAAGCTGACTCGTAAAGGAGAGAGAGTCTTGATCGAGAAGTATGGCGGAGCTGTTTGGCTTACTGAAATGGACCATCTGGGCGTGCCCTTCTATCAGGCATACGTGGAAGGAACAGGGCAATGCAAGGCAAAGGCCTCTGATCTTCTGCTTGGCCTAGGAGAGACTGTAGGTCTGGGAGAACGCCACTCTACCCCTGAGCTGGTTCAGGAGGCCCTCAGGCACCACACGGTTCCCGAGGAGTCCTACAAGTGGTACATTAACATGCGGCAGGTGAGCCCACTGCTTACCAGTGGGTGGGGCATGGGAACCGAACGCTACTTGTGTTGGCTTCTCCAGCATGATGACATCAGAGACATTCATATCATACCCAGAATGAAGTCAAAGAAGTTTTTGCCCTGATCAGCCATGATGCAGTGACTTTCAGGTTCCTGGTCATTATAGAACATCAGGACACCAAAAGACCTCAATAAGTGGAATTGCTCCCTTCTACACCCAATAATAATAATGTGACAATTGTTGTTGTTGAATTGATCATTCATCAACATATGAAAAAAGAATATTGCTGTCAGTAAATTAATTTGTATATATATAACTTTATTTTTCCTTTCTCAAATATATAAGGATATATTGATGCTAATATATATAAACATTTTGCTGTATCTTGTCTTAACAAACATGTTATGCGATATATAGACAAATGACTTTGGATTTATTTTTCCTTTCTCAAATATATAAGAATATGTTGATGCTAATATATATAAATATGTTCTGTACTTTGTCTTAACAAACATAAAATGTGATATAAACAAATTACTGATACAGATTTGCTATAATACAAAAAACACTGGGTTTGTGGGTTGTAAGCTTAAATATAAAATCTTGAAATGTCTTTTGGCCTGTTGTTACCATATTGACTGCTATACAGATTTTGTTTATGTGAGTGTATTTTTAAAACATAATTAATAATTTAATTTTAATTGAATAGGGTAAATATCGATATGTTTTGCTATAGGCTACTATGTTATGTTACTCATGTTATTTTATTTGCTATAATAGAAAACTATATCAAATATACTGAGTAGTTTATATCAGGAACATTTTTTATATATAATGTTGAAGTGTCCTTTAAATGCCCTTTCTGCCTGTTTTTGTGTGCATCATGTAGACAACTGTTTTAGAGTTTTTGCATTACATTCAGTTTGATTGGGTCAATCTCAATGTTTTAATAGTTTTAAGTTTTGTATTGAATTCATTAAAATGAGTACTAAGATTTCCACCAGTCTCATTTAATTACATTTAATTTTTAATAACTAAATTATGATTATATTCTACTGTTACATGATATACTAAACTAAATGACTATTGCCTTTAGGTTTTTTTATTGTGACTTTTAATCAATATTTTGTTAGTTCGTTTTTTCTCCTGTATTTTATTGTGCATTAATTTGTCTTATTATGTCAAATGTCTTTTAATATTTAGAAAAGAAAAAAAATGAATATCATCATTGATATTTGTATTATGAGTATTGTTATTACATTAAAATCCTTACAAAATGAGAATGCTCAGTATACGTGTTCCATTATTGATGGAAGTTTTTGCACTGGAATATCAGGTGCCTACTATTCCCTTTTGAAACAGGCACCAGAGAGGCTGAATGTTCAATGCACCAAACCTTTTAACCCATAGCGATAATAACCATCATGTAGTCGGGACGTTGGAGTGAACTCGGCCTATGTGAACTAAAACCATAAATCAATCAACAGCTAAATTTGCCATCAACAACTTGTAAAGGTGAAGGTCAACTAGTGGCGTGGTTCTCAAACTATTTTCTAATGTAGCCCCTACCCATTTCATCAGCACATTGAACTTACATTGTGTGAGAAACATAGGCTCATTTCTGGGTCATTGGAAAGATTTACCAAATGTAGTAGCTTAGTAACCAAACGTATCTTTGGAGCGTGGAGCTTCGTAACGATTTGTGGGGGAAATAAATATTACGGTAGGTGTTTATCTTTAACAAATTATTTGAAATATGTTTTCCAAATGCGAGTGGAATGCTTGTATTGTAGAGCCCTGTTAATGGGGAATTATTATTTTTTAATTTCATACCGAATTGTCGAAAAGAACACATTTTAGACATTATCAAGTAGGCTTACACCCTGTAATCGTTCAAAGTACCCTTAGCAGTAAGCACACAGCCCATTTGAGAAACTGCTTGGATTACTCCATGTATTCCAAGTATGTTTGGAAGATTGACTACATTAGGTGTGTTGTTTACCATATAGCAGGCCTACATTATTTATTTGTGACGAAAGTGATGCTGAGAAATGTGTGGATGGGGCGCGCTCATGTGGCTTGATGGTGGATGCACAATTTGAGAAAAGTTATCGAAAATGTTTAAGAGGGCAATTGCAATCGTTTAACAAGAGGCTAGATATCAGTATTTGTAATTGCTGGAAGAAAGTAAACGCACTTCATTAATCACGTATCAGCCTATTCCCAAATTGTCTATAGAGGGCGGTCTGACGCTGCACGGCAGGCTGGTTTTTGTCCTTGGTGTTGACATATTGGGCTTCACTTTGGATTACAACGACCCGAACCACCATGGCGGCCCAGACTCGAGCAATCGTCACGGGGAAATGGCTCGCAGACGCCATCAAAAACAACCTCGTCGGTCCGAAACTCCGGGTCCTCGACAGCTCTTTCTACTTGGCCAAACTGAAGCGGAACCCCAGGGCTGAGTTCGCGCAGTCCCATATACCTGGCGCGTCGTTCTTCGATATTGACGAATGCTCCGATCGGAGCTCTGCTTTGGATCATATGGTTCCGAGTCCTGCCCACTTTGCAGAGTATGTTGGTGATCTGGGCATCGGGAACAACACGCACGTCGTGGTCTACGACACGAGCAATTTCGGATCATTCAGCGCGCCACGCGTGTGGTGGATGTTCCGCCTGTTTGGGCATAGCGCGGTGTCGGTGCTGGACGGAGGCATGAAGAACTGGCTGGCCGAGGGGCACCCGTTAACATCGGACTACATCAAACCGGGACGCGTTGAGTTTAAGGCGAGTGTCAACCGGTCCTGGGTCAAAACGTATGAGGACCTGTTGGAAAACGTCACAACAAAGCAGGTCCAAGTGGTGGACGCCAGGTCGGCGGGCAGGTTCAGGGGCATCGAACCCGAGCCTAGAGATGGTGAGCATCACCAGTGATCTGCTTAAACCTGTATAACGTGACTTGTCTCCTGCAGTTATCTACTCCATCACTGCAAAATATCTGAACGACAAAGTTCTGGAAGAATAAACGCCCATGATCCACGTGTCAATGCACCCAGGGATTACTTGTTTAGTCATTGCATAATCGTTTAGTCACTAGATGTTGAAAACTCAATTAACGTGTGATGGGCCTACATATGGCGCCATATGTCATCATTTGGTTTACACTCTGATCTTCTATCGCAGACACCCTGCCTGGCCATTTCCCTGGTGCCATCAACATGCCCTTTACGTCCTTCATGGATGCCTCCGGAAAAGTGGTGGGACCTGAGGACCTGTCCAGACTGTTCAGGGAGGCGAGCGTGGACCTAACGCGTCCGTTCTGGGTGTCGTGTGGCTCTGGGGTGACGGCGTGCCACGTGGTGCTGGCAGCTCACCTGCTGGGTCACACCGGGCCCTCGGTCTACGACGGCTCCTGGTCGGAATGGTTTAAAAGGGCTTCTCCGGAGATGATCATCTCAGAGGGCAAATAGAATGCGTGGCACCATAGCCATTGGCGAACATCTCAGTGTCTATGGTACCAAGGCGTAGCCTACCAGATGACAACATTGCCTTAAAATGTGAAGCGAGTGGTCGAATGATTGAGGATTGGGAAGTGCGTTGTAGTCTGATAGTTTTTTAATGTACTCATGGAAGAATGGCCTATATTTAATTTAGAAATATAGAAAATACTATTTAAGAGTAATGCTTTGCACTTATGCTCATACCAATGTACAAACTATAACACAAATTGAAATAAAATAGCCACGGCATTCAAATTGTGATTGCCTTGCCTTCATGTATTCAAATAATGTTGATAATGTGAAATAGTCTAATCTAGAATAATTGTATGTTTTAATAATACATATCTAGCTTTGTGTATGTCCACCATTTATTGAATGAAGATAACATGAAGATAACTTCTCTACATGTCTCCACCCAGCCAAATGTGGACACGGCGATGCTATACTATTAGCTATTACCAGGTTAATGTGTCACAAGTAGTCAGCATTAAATCATCCGATGTTCAAAAGGTCACCACTGGTGAGTGAGTGCTTGCCCAACACTTGTATGTGGAAAGGGGGCGTCGGTTCGTTATGTCCCCATCACTTCCTTCACTGTCCAAATTAAACCCATTTTCCACTTCAATATATATATATTTAGACATATTATTAGTTTTGTGTTTTTTCCTAAATATCGAGCTTTTTGTTCCACTCCCGAATGTAACATGGAAATAATTTCAGTAATAAATGATTTATTGTCTGATGTGAAGGCCGCCTTTGAGCAAACGATAACCAAACTGTTACACAGAACAACCAATCAATAACGGAGACTCGAGGTGGACATTCAGGCTGCTGACGCAGAGCGAATCTAAACCAGTTCAAACCGGTTTCGACACCAGATTTGGGGGTCAAACAAATTGCCTGTTTACCAAAAACCGTGGACACCTTTCCGTTCATAACCACAGCGTGCACTAATCATATATATATATATATATATCTGACGCAACTCACTGAGGTAATCTGGTTTTAAATCGAAAAACCAAAAGGTCGTAGGAGGTATAATTTGCGTGCGGCAGATTCAGTGCATTAAAGTGATCAGTGTCCTAGCTGTATCTATTTCGACTCAATGGAAGTGTACGATGTAAATTACTGTGCATATTGATAAATGACGATGTATTATGCGAGTAATTTCATTAATTGTTCGCTCTGGGGTCTTCTACATAAAAAACATACACCTTCAGACGATAAATGATAAATAATAGTTATTAATACTTGTTAGTAACTGGTGTTTTATTATGATCGAGTTTACAACAAAAATATAATTATGACGGGTAAAAATGTCACAACAAAAATGGCAGTTTACGTTGGACTTGAAATGAAAAGAGAGAGCTGTCCGCCAGACTGCCTGAGGGTCCTGGCGAAATAAACAAATTGGGGTCCTTTTTCATCTGCTAGCTATCGAAGCGGCATCTACGAGTTGCATTGTCCTATACAGCTGTTATGGTTACGTTGGAATTCAGAAAGGTTTATGGGAGATTAACGTAACTAAAGTAATGTTGATATTGTAGTATTTCAGGCCTAGACCAGACAACGCCCCACCGGACTCCATACGTTGTCTTTGAACATCGAAAAGCTTTTGTTTTTCCGGCGGTTGTACGCGATCTGCATAGCTAACACTGTCGAGAAAACAAGCTAGGTAGCCCCCAGTGTACCCCACAAACCATCACATACGGGAGGATTAACTACTCCGTGTTCGGTAAAATAAGAAAAACGAGGTACGTCCATGTGAATGACTAACATTGAGCATTGAATGGAGCCCTTATTTTCTCATTTAATAAACGCATCCAATGTAACGCTATTGGGGGCAGCATAGCCGTGCGCCGCTCAGTGTTTTAAAGTCGTTTTTAAAATGCCTGACTTTTGATTTTTGATCAAAGTATTGCGCGAGTAGGTTTGAACTGAGCTGCATTTTTGACACATCCCATGATCCCGAGCGAAAACGTGTAACTTGCTTTGGTTTGTTTTTCCGCAGGGAGGCGTTAATGAGCTGCAATGTCTGGCATTGCTCTTAGCAGATTGTCCCAGGAGCGCAAAGCCTGGAGAAAAGACCACCCATTTGTAAGTAGTGCTCGTTTCAGAATAGATTATTGAACCGAGTTCACAGAGTCCTGATCAATATATCACTCTGTGAACTGGGACAGCGATCGGGGACCAAAGGGTTTTAGGGCTTTTACGTCGTGACGGCACATCGCAACGCCCGCCTCCATCTTGGAAGCACAGGAGCATTGGGATGTTGGTTATTGTGTTGGTGTTTTGGTCATTGTTTACTAATTAATTTGGAAATAATTTCTCAATGTCGGGTGAGATTGTTTAAATCTGCCACAGTTTCTCATGGGAGACGTTGGAAAACAAAGTTTTGATTAAACTATTTTCTTAGATTTTTAAGATTTTACAATACTACAACTCACTTGAGTCCTCAAGATTTGGCACCAGAAGTTTAAGAAAATCCCATGATGCATTCTGATGCACCAGCCAGAATCTTTGATGTCTTATCAGTCACGTCCAAAACGCATGAGTCTTCCATCTATTTTATCCCAGTTTACAGAAGGATGTGTTTATTCATCGTGGTAAAACTCTGCCTGTCTGATCTTCCACCCAGGGATTCGTTGCTGTACCCACTAAGAATCCAGATGGGACAATGAATCTGATGAACTGGGAGTGCGCCATCCCAGGGAAGAAAGGAGTAAGTGCAGTACATGCTGAGTTTGGCCAAGTGGTTCAATTAATTTGCACTTTTAGCATTTTACACAAGAGGGAGTGATATTGCTTTGAAACAATAGTTCTACAGTTGACAAGCGACAGCAGACCGTGATTTGTTTGTTTATTTAACAAAATGTATTTGTCTCCTTCCACCCAAATATTTCCACAACTGGACTGTTGCCAAGCAACACACAAAAACTTTCCTGCACACTAGCTTCGCTAGGTTGTGTCGCTTTTGTATCCGTTTGTTTTCAGTGAAATAAAAGTTTGTTTACAGTCACTTTGCTGGCATGTGTGACTCTGATGAGTTAACGGCTGATGACCGGCAACAGAAACACCTGTAATGCACAGTGATTCACGTGTAGCTCGAAGTCCCAGTCCTGTTGTACTCCATATCAGCACTCGTGGAATGCCTCCTGTCCAATCAAATGAGTCGGTTGGAACCCACATTTGTAAAATGTCCCACAAACACTGTTAAGACAACACAATAACTGAAATCATCCCATCAGCGAAAATAGCAATAAATCGAAAAAACATGCACTGGGTATATTGAAGCAACTGAGGGAGAAGGAAGCAAACTATTTGACACTGTAGGACCACGGACAGCCTTGCCTTCTGCTTGTTCGAGCCTGGCACATAGATAGATAAACTGTATCTAAACATGACAGCACGAATGAGAAGGAGGGAGTACAATAACCCAGCAAAGCACTGTACGGAGGTGATATGAACCCAAATCATGGTCATGATACAGAACTTTTATTGTGATTATAGTAAGTGATGATGTTGCATATACATATGTAACATACTTATCTACATAAATACATAAAATATATATTTACCCAAAATGGAGCCTTTTTAGTCACATGAGGTGGACAGTTAACGCTTTGGTTGTCTCTGGCCCAATGTTTTCCAACTAAAGGCCATAAAAAGGCAGTTTCCACACATTGACCTCTTGACTAAAGCTCTGGTCTCATCC
>OMKI01039190.1:0-11962 GCA_900302315.1 Phycis blennoides
ATAATACAACATTAATACACGTTAACACACACTAAAACACATGAACACACGCTAATACACGCTAACACACACTAGTACATGTTAACACATCTATTAGACGTTAACACACACTAATACACGTTAACACACACTAATACACGTTAACACACACTAATACACGTTAACACATGCCAATACACGTTAATCCACTAACACACATTAACACACGCTAATACACATTAACACATTAAGACACACTAATACACGTTAACACACTCCGACACACCAATACATATAAACCCTCCAACACACACACTGAGCCCTACCTGCTGCAGCAGCCTGTCCCTCTCCTGCTCCATGAGGGCCAGTTTGTGTCGTTCTAGCGCCCCCCGCTGGTCGAACTCTCTGGCCAGCTGGTCGCTCCTCTCTTGCAGCTCCCGCTGCCGCAGCTCGTAGTCCAGACGGAGGTCCCTCTGCACCGACTGGCTCTGTGGAAATAACTGTCAATAATGACGATGCTATTCATAACAAGGGTTAGTGTGTGCGTGTGCGTGTGTGTGTGTGTGTGTGTGTGTGTATATATATAATATTTTAATGACATGAAACTGTTAATAGTAAGAATTTCTAATGTAATAACAATAACGAATCATGAATAATCATGAAAATATGTTAATAACAGTAATGTGTTTATAACATCAGTTAATATGGCAATGTTAATATATTAATAATAATAACAATCTGCTAATGATAATGACAATCTCTTAATGTAACTGTCACAATAATAACAATCTGTCATTAATAACAATAACATTTCAAGGACAATATGTTAACAATGACAATATGTTCATACAAATAATTACGCTAATGATAATAATTAACATACAAAAATTTGATCAGAATCCCAATACCAAATAACATGAATAAATATTGAATAATGACAATATGTAACTACTAATGATCATATGTTAATAACAATGACAATATTGTACTGTCATGTTAATAATTACAATTGCTTAATAATAATAAAATGCTAAAAATAATGATATGTTAACAACAATCTTAATAATTATAACAGTCTGGTAATAATAACAATGTGTTATTAATAATGACAATGTAAATAAAAAATAACAATCATCTGTTAATAACAATATGTGAATAATCATATTGTAATGGTTTATAATATGTAAATAAGAATTACAATGTTAGTAATAATAATGACATTCTGTTGACAATGATAACAAAATAATTATTATAAAATGTTAATAATAACAATGTTAACAACAACAATGTTATTAATAATTGGAACAATAATCTGTTCATAACCATTTTTTTATAATATAACAATGTGATAATAATATTCTCTTAATACGATCATTATAACATAAATATCTTATAACATCAACAACCACCTAAACAACAACCTAACCCAAATAATAATTATACTATAATAATCAGTTAAATATGGTAATAATATAACAATATGTTAATAATAATAATAAATACAATGTCAATATTATAAATCTTTAAATAATATAAATATCTGTTAATAATAACAATCTGGACAACACAACATTTTAATTTCTTTCAAAAAGAAAGAGACAAGGTGTTGAAGTTAACACCACAAAGCAATAAAATAAAAAAATATAAGAAATGTTTGTTAAGAAGACAGTTCATCTGATCAGAAAGCACACCACAAAAGGAGTGAGGAAGGTTTGTGTTTGGAATAACTTTTCTTATAAGAAAACTAATAAATAAACAGCATAAACGGCCCTGAATTACATACTTAAAACATGGATTAGTTGTTGTTGTAGTCTTGTTGGGGAGGACACGGAGCGGATTTTAAACCCTTCGCTCACAACGCTCTTCAGCAAAATCAGCAGAAGGAAGTAAGTTTACAGGTGTCTCAGTGCAGCCAGGAAACACGTGAGGATGGTTTGGTCAGAGCAGTCCTTCATCACTCAGCCCTCACACACCAACAGAGTGGACGTCTCCACAACCGTAAGGGCTGTGGGATGTTGGTACCAAACAGAACACGTGTGACATTGTTGTGCAAGTGAAATAATGAATGTGGATCACACTGGGCCAGAGTGAAGCCAGAGCACAGCTTACGTGGAAGATTTGATTTGCACCTGAAATTGCAAATAATTTAGATTGACAGCACAACATCTGAACGACATCTTTTGACAATTGACCTCTTCAGTGGTCAGGGCGAATAAAATTCAGTGACACCAAGTCAAGCAATGGCAATTGCACCACACGGCCACTAGATGGTGACAACGAGCATGTGTTCTGAATGAAGACAACTGACCTATTTCCTGTGAAACCACTTAGCAACTAAAAATGTATTGGAAAAACCTGTGTGTGGTTACAAAATGGTGCCCAGACAGTAGATTAGTCATTTATAGTGGTTTTATCCGATCAAACACAGTTATGAAATACATCTCTGTATTATCTAACCCAGACAGACCCTACGGTTCACTAATCGTAGGGTCAGCGGTTCAATCCCCTTGATCCCCCTCTTCCAACTGTCCACATGTTGAACCCCACGAATGTATTGATTGTAAGTCGCTTTGGACAAAAGCGTCAAAAGCGACATATGCCCCCTTTACCCTTTAACCACTACCTGCTCCTTCACGACTAGATAGTGAATAGTGAACAGTAAAGGTGGTGTACCTCCAAGTGAGTGTGCTCCAGCTGTTTCTCTCTGTTCTGCAGGTCCTCCAGAGTCTTCTGCAGACGTTCTTCCAGCTGGTTATACTCCGCTTCCTAGAAATAGATATATACAGTATATATATATATATATATAGATAGATATATATACACACACACATCAATGTGATGCTCACAGACTCCGGTGCAGTGAAGGCATGTTCCCTTGATGCAAGTAGAACACGTTCAACCCTCCAGGGTTCTGTGTTCTGCAGCATGGCCATTTAAACACTCAGCTACAGCTCAGCACATTCTGGCTTGTTGGCCATCATTTCAACTAACCCTGCCTAACCCTAACACTTTAAAATGTGAAAATCAGTGATTCTACAGTGTGGACGCGGTTTAGTGATGCCCAGATGTGGACACCGCGAGCAATCAGACTTTACTCAGCTTTCCGTCTCAGCAGGCCACTGTTTGCGTTCATACTAATACTATGATATTAATTACAATATATTATATTAGCCTATATTATACTCAGATTGAATGTAGATGCTGACATGAATGGACGCACACCTTGTTGTCATGAGGTCAGCAGTACCACCAGCATCATGGCACGGCACCGTGTGTGATTGGATCAGAGGCGATAGGTCTTGACTGATGAAGCTGGACAGTGTGGTGTGTGTACGTACATGTGTGTGTGTGTGTGTGTACCTTCTTCTTGACCAGAGCCTCTCTCTCTCCGTCTCTCCTCCGCCACTCTTCAGCCAGCACCTGCATGTGACTGGATTCCTTTCTCCTCAGCTAACACACACACACATTTAAAATGAGAAATGGTTGTATCATCATTATTACAGAAGCAGTAGTATGGTAGTAGCACAAGCAGTAGTAGCTGTATAGAAGTATATTATCAGTGTGGAAGTATAGTAGCAGTAGCAGAAGCAGTATGGTAGTAGTAGTAGCATTATAGTAATATTGGCATTACTATCAGGACATCCTATAACCACCATCAGCCCCTCCCACCTGGTGGTGGAACGGCTCCTCTTGCTCCTCCTTCCAAAGCTCCAGCTAGCTAACCCTAACTAACCCTAACCCACCTGGTGGTGGAACAGCTCCTCTTGCTCCTCCTTCCACAGCTCCAGATAGCTAACCCTAACTAACCCTAACCCACCTGGTGGTGGAACAGCTCCTCTTGCTCCTCCTTCCACAGCTCCAGCTCCACAGCTGTGCGGTACTCCAGAGTGTCTCTGCCGGGGCCCGGGCCGGGGGCTGGAGCCTGGCTGGGGGCCGGAGCCTGGCTGGGGGGCCGTCTGGAGCCGGCGGAGGGGACAGCGGGTTCTCGTGTTGGGCTTTGGTTGTGATTCTGCTGCTGGGCTTCCCGTCCGCTCTGTTGTGGTGTAACAAGCTCTTTAGTTATCAAGTTACCTTAGTTACTAAGTTACCCAGGTTACTAGGGGTGTAATCGATGAGCGCAGACCAAAATGCCTCGGAACGCAACTGGATGGACCTACAGCTAATCAGAGCAACTAAACCTGACACATCAGCGGCAGCCATCTTGTTTGTTTATAAAGATGTCATATTAAACCCACCCCACCATGACATTAATTATTGTAATTGGCCCGACGGGGGCCAGGTCTGCTGGACATCAGTCTGAACAGCAGGGGGCCAGATGAATATGCCAGAGCAAATAAAACACAAGCTCGCAGAATCTCAACGGGGGTTCAATCATCTCTGATTGGTCGAGTGAGGAACAGGGTTTTATATGTTTTTGACAGCCAGGTATGATAATTGACAAATAACAAACATTTAAACATTTAACAAATAATAAACATTTGCTACCTAATGTTTCACTTTAATTCAAATATTTGGTTAATGGATCATTATAAAAGGAATAGTTGTTTTTCTTGGCTGCTTGTCAGATAAAGACTCCACTTTGAACTGTTAACATATCATGACATTGCGTAGACTAAATGATTAAACTCAAAGAAGCGGCAGATTAATCGGCTATGAAACTAATCACTAGCTGCACTCCTTTTAAATGGAGCAAAGTCAGTACATTTGGGGTTGGAAGTGCTATTCTGCCCTCTAGTGTACATGTTTATGTGGAAGTATAAATGCGGGCAGCTGAGCGAAGAGCCAGTGTCTGTACGCAGAACTGTGAATTCCAGTTAGGTAGAGTAAGGTAAGATAAGGTAAGATAAGGTGTCTAACCTAAGGGAGGGTAAGATAGGCTATGTTAAGGTAAATGTGTCTAACCTGTGTAGAATCAGACAGGTAAGGTCTAAGGTAAAAAAAAAAAAAAAGGTAAGGTCAGTTAAGGCATGGTATCTAACCTGTGTAGCATCAGACACCAGATGGTCAGGAGTATTAATCATCCCCAGGTCCTCCAGAGTCGCTATGTAACACAAATCAGCTACCTTCTCACTGGGAGACAGACAGACATGTAGTTTATTACATCATGTGCTAGGGTCATGGCATCACCCCTGGTTACGTAGTTAGTTGGCTAGCTAGCTAGCTAGCCAATACATTCACACTTGTGTGTGTAGGTGTACTGGGATGGTCTAATGAACAGTTCATTCGTAGTTAATGCTGTTGATTTTCTATCCGTGCATGCTTAGTAATGTGTTGTGAACAGCCTGATAGCAAGTATGCTGTTGCTTAGCTAGTCAGCAAACAAGCAATTGTTAACATTACTTAGTACCAGTGCTGTGCCATAGAAAAACAAATATGAATACAGATCGATAGCTATCTAGGTGAGTGGGTTAGATAGTTGTTTTTGTACCTGTGTGGTCAGTTAGTTAGATAGTGTAGTTAACTAGTTAGTAGAGCTAACCTGTTAGTGTAGTTGACTAGTTAAGTAGTCCATAAAGGTAATTAGTTATTATAGATAACTAATGAGTGTAGATAACTTGTTGGTGTAGTTAACTAGTTAGTAAATACAGATAACTATTTTGTATAGAATACAAGTTAGCTAGCTCACTAGTGAGTGTATATAACTAGTTAGCATAGTTAACTCATAAGTTAATCAGTATAACTAATTTGTTTGTTGGTATAGATAACTAATTTGTGTGTTGACTAGTTTGTTAGCACAGTTAACTAGTTAATGTGTTAGTTAATGTAGATAACTAGTTAGCATTACCCAGTTGTAGACAGTATGGGGACAGTGTGGGTAACAGACTGTCTGCAGGCGGGCTGACCCAGGGGGCCCAGGAAGCTCGTCCTGTGAGCACAGAGGAGCGATGACAGGGGGACGGAGGCCGAGCCCACTAGCTGGTCTCTGGAGCCGGGGGCGCAATGCCACATCTCCACCTTCAGGGGCACACTGGAGACAACACGCGTTAAACACTACGTGTGCTGGATGTGTGGCAGTATGTCAGACCTGCTGGGCGTGTGCGTGTGCGTGCGTGTGTGTGTGTGTGAGACCTGGTGAAGGTGTGCTGGACCTGCTGGGTAAGGGCAGCAAAGTGGAAGCTGCAGAAGGACTGTGGGAGGAACACCTCCACGTTCCTCCGCAGCTCCACCGCTGGGCTGGTGGTGATCGGCGACGCACTGCCCAGGAACCGGTACCAGTACCTGACACACACACACACACACACAAGTTACCACACCAAATACATTCATTCATTAATGTTAATTAACACACTGACTACATGTTAGTGAAACATAATACACGTTAGTTGACACACTTAATACACGTTAGTTAACACTTATATAAAGAGTTTAAAACCTGTCTGTTGTTGCACGGGATGGCAGGAGTTACAGAAACGGTGCTAAATCATGTTGTAAAATCCCAAAACAGAACTAGAGAAGAACCACTCAGCCGTCCCGTGTCTGTCACCTCATCTGAAGTGTTCTTAGACTTTAGTCTCGTGCCGTTACATATTTCATGGTATTGTATCCCTGGGATATTCTGCCAAGACGTTACCTAACCACTGTGGTTAATGTGCATGGGCACAACACACGTGTTTACATAAAAAAAATTAAGGGTTTGCTGAATATTAATAATATTAATATCTACATACAAGGGTGTAGCCCTTCTGTGCAAATTGTTTCACAAGTACATTGATGGTGAAATCAAGTTTATTCCCAGATGAGTGCAGCCATGTTTGAGAGCAGCCTTGACAGACACATTACACATACAACATTACAATCAGAGACCTCTAAACACACTTCTCCCTAAATGCCCTGGTACACAGTGACACCTTGGGGGGGAGAGACGTACCTGAGCACCACTGACAGGCTGTGTGAGGGCTGCAGGTTGTTGAGACTGCGGAGGTCCAGAGAGAAGCAGAAGTGGTGCGATGAAGCTGGGATGGGGACCACCTCCCCCCCCTGGCTCTCCTCCCCCACCGCCTCCTCCTCCTCTGCCCCCTGGCTCTCCTCCCCGACCGCCGCCTCCTCCTCCCCTCTCTGGCTCTCCTCCTCTTTCACCTCCTCCGACCCTAGGAGCAGAGAAGAGAAGCTGTACTTTATGAACCCTGAATAAGGTAATACTTGATTGTCCTTAACAAAGTGCCCAAAGATTCTTAGTTGTCGTCCTACTCCTTCATGCAAGAGTGAAAGCCATTATGAACAGGATGTCCTAACCCTCACCTGTGTGTCCTGGGAGGGAGGGCGCCTCCTCCTGGGGAAGTCCGGCATGGCTGTCTGTCAGGGGGGGGGCAGCAGGGGGGGGTGGTGGCGTGGCTTCTGGGAGATGGGTGACCTGAGGAGGGCTCGGCCCATCTCCGCCATCACGGTTGCCTGGCAACTGGGGGGATGAGAGGGGAGAGAGACTTTATTATTCCTACAACTATTACTATATCACTATATGTGCTTTGATCACACACGCATGCCAGGGCGAAGCCCACAGAACCACCACCCCATCCAAACTCATCCTATAGAACCACCACCCAACCCAGCTCATCCTATAGAACCACCACCACCACAAATGCTAAGCGGAGCTGGGTTGCTGTGAATGAGTCAAAGTCAACTCTGTGTAAAAAAGGGAATTTAACAAATGATTTAATGTCAGCACCAAAAGCAAGAAACACAGCGTTTTGGACCAGTGAAAGGACTAACTAAGCCTGACGACTAAATAACCCTAACCCAAATGACTAACCCTAATGACCAGCTAACCCTAACCCCAACGACTAACTAACCCTAACTAACCAGCTCCTCCTCTGGATATTCAGTCACGAACAACTTTCGGAGACAATCGTCAGTATTATGTTTATACATACATATTGTCTTTTGGTAAAACAGCCACACTTAACACCAAGAAGAATAGGGTTACAATTGGGTTAGCGTAACACACATTAAATGAACATTTAAAACAGTCAAGGTGGATCTAAAGCGATATGTTAGCTGTGATTCTTTGGGCCAGCAATAGGAGTGAGTACCTGCTCCCTCCGCAGGCTGAGGGCGAGGCCTACGGTAGGCTGGAGGTCAGATGGGTGGTCTCTGGTTGGCACCCTACCGCTCCTCCTGGGCGTGTTGAGGATGAACACACCCTCCACCGTGGCTGTCTGTCTGTCCAGCGACCCGCAGCAGTGAGACAGGTCCGACAGAGGTACCTCTGCACTGCCCAGAGACTTGCTTCCACAACAAAAGTGGACCTGACAGACAGACAGGTAGACAGAGAGGTAGATATCTCTCTTATAGAGCAGACTACTGGGCAAGGTAGACATCGGGTAGACAGACAGGTAGATACACAGGAGAGACAAGTAGACACAGGTGGACATCTCACCTGTAGAGAAGGCTGCTGGGCCAGGTAGGTGAGCAGGACTTGCTTGCTGCTGCGGATGCGTACGGAGGCACGTTCGGGCTGGAAGGAGGGGCTGAGGATGTTGAGGAAAGGGGCGCTGGTGATGTCATTACCCAGCAGACTGTAGTAGAAGAAGAACTCAGATCCCTCCACAGCTAGCTTCAAGGTGCTGGGAACCAGCTGCCACAGACACACAAGGACACGAGTCAAGAGAGCAGGTCACAGATCACAGACACACATGTCATGAGTGAGAGAGCAGACCACACCTCTCCTCAGAGAAGGGAGGCTGGGGCATACAATCACTAGGAATCCCAAATAAAGGTTAGTAGTTTAGTTTGTGTTTGATAGCTTGTGGGAGGATCTGGTTATGAGTCTTAACAGCCAACAATATCATTTGAAGCTTCAGGTGATGGGTTCTAAAAGGTCCTACTTCTAAATGTTCTAAAGGGCCTACTCCTTTGTGCTCCATATAATACATCAGCAATGATCAACAACATCCTGTCAGGTCAAGGTATTCATGGTGTGTTGCTTACCTGTTCTAGTTTGGATGCAAAGGCGACAGTGACAGACAGGACGAACATGTCTGAGCACTGCTCTGAGGGTCCAACCTGGTGGTACCCCTGGTCACGCACCAGAACCGCCTCAAGCCGGTCTGGGAGGAGATCAGCCACACCAAGAGAACCTATCACACAGAACCCGAGGATATAGAAAGTACGACACACAGAACCAGAGCATTTAGAACCTACCACACAGAACCAGAAAGCATAGAACATCCACACAGAACCAGAGCATATGGAACATCCACAAAGAATCAGAGCACTTAGAATTACGTTTCCTGGAAAATACAGGAAAAGTGGGAAAATGTATGCCATTGGTTCGATTTAGAAAACGCAATCCCTAGTCCAATCACGACAGCGCTTCATCTTTCAATCAATCCATCACCTAGAAGGCCTGACATCAGAGACCAGCTGACCTTGCCTGGGCGGGGCCTTCTTGGCTTTAAACCTCTCTGGAGAGGCGTGGGGGGTCTTGGTGTCGTTCTCCAGCTGCACACTGAGGAGCAGGGCGGGCCGGCGCTGGGTGTACTTACTACTCAGCAGGGGGTACCACCGTGGTTCCTACACACACAGCAATACACACTGTGGTTATACACTTTAGTGATGCATCTTCTCTACAGCTATACTGGTGCCAATAAAAGGCTGGAAGTGTGGGCACTGCGGCTGAAGAGGTGTGAGAACCTGTTTGAGCTCCTGCACGGAACGCAGGTCAAGAACAACATAGCCAACAGACTCTCTGGCCTGCAGGCTGCTGTCCACCGCAAAACACTGAAGCTTAATGGGAGTCCTCTGGAGTCTGGAGGGACAAACATCACACCGTCACCTCCATCCCACCACAACCCCCAATGCATCACCTCCATCACATCATCACATTATAACCTCCAACACACCATGAGCTAAGAGAAGAGAGAGGTCAGACCTGTGTTGGTGCAGGGTCCGGCGGTCCAGCTCCCAGGCCAGCTCAGTGCTGAACAGAGGCTGGGCTCGGTGCTCCACCGGGTCGGTTGAGAGCTGCTCTCCGTCAAACTTGGCCTGCACCACCAGGCGCTGCTGCTGGCTCTTAGGGAAGTCACGACCTTCAGTGCAAACAGGTTACATTTACTTTGTACCAATGTTACATGTTACACGTGTTGAGCAGTGTCACCGGTGTTGAGCAGTGTTACCAGTGTTGAGCAGTATAACCAGTGTGACAGTGTTACCGGTGTTGAACAGTATAAACAGTGTTGAACAGTGTCACCAGTATTGAACAGTGCTACAGTGTTGATTGTGATTTACATAATGTTATTGGTGTTTTGGGCCTACTTGTTGTTAATGTCATAATATTGCACATGAAACAAAGCAAACAAAGCTCTAACCCTGTCATGAAGGGGCAGGCAGCAGTTAGACAGTAGGTCAATAAGAGCAGGTAGGGGACAGACATGTATCATGTGTAGTATAATTGCTATGTATTATTAATAGTAATTAATCATATGAGGCTAGTTAAATTCACTTACCATCCACCTTATGACCTCCCACTACACACCAGCTCCTTATTATTATTATTATTTAGTATTATTATTTAGGACTTTTGCACTGTGCACTACGCGTATTGTTGCGTATTGTATATGCCTATGTAGTAGTGTACATTTGTTGTATTAGGTGTGGTGTATATTTCTCCTGTGTATTTTTTTTCTGACTTGTATACTGCACAACAATTTCCCTCGGGATAATAAAGACATCTTGTATCTTGTATCTTGTAAATAGAATAATAGAATAAGAATAGTAAAAGAAGAATAGTAAAATAACCAGACAAATGAGGCATAGTACAGCATAGCACCAGAAGCAGCATCTTCATTGCTTCTGTTAGACTTGAAGATCAGTACACATTGTGAGGCATCATGCACACAGCTGTCACAGGCTTTTCATACATAAGTTACGTTTACCACATATATACGGAAACGGTGTTCTGCTGACTGATAAAACCATATATATATATAACTTTCTAGAACTGATATAATAACATCCTTACCCTCCAGAACAGACACAACGAGCAGCAGCAAGTCTTCTCTCTTCATGTTGACATCTGAATGACTCAAATAGACAGATACGCACTTTAACGGCCAACCTCACACATTACTGTGTTGGTCAAAGTCAACACATTGTTGTGCCGGTCAAAGTTAACGCATTACTGTGTTGGTCAAAGTTAATACATTGTTGTGTTGGTCAAAGTTAAGAAGGTTTTATTTGTCCGTTGCTCAACCCGCTCTGTTGACGAGCTTTGGCGCCACCCACTTTGATTTGGGACCAGAAATTGCCGTGCGCTAACAGGAAGTGACGACACCGGCCCTAACCCTCCTCATTAACACTGTCCCCTGGCGGCCATGGAGGGACTTACCAATACTGACTTACCAGTCCACACCAATGAACTAGAAAATCTAAATACATTTGTTCTTCGATTTCTGACAAGAGGATTGATTCATCATTCAACACAGAGAGGTTATATATAAACCTTTAATCATGATTGCCAAACATATGAATTAAGGCATATACAGTATAAAAAAGCAACAGCAGGTTTCATGTTAATACGATTTCATAGTTAATTAATAAGTCAATACACCGTGAGGTGGAAAGAGCAACCAAGCAGCTTTCATAGACAACACTGTCTCCCAAAGGATGACATATACCTTGTAAACAGAGTTTTATATTCAAGTCATAAAACAACCATGGATATATGATGTGGGGCAGGGTTTGGTTGGCACTGAGAGTGGAGTCGATTACAAGTCCAAAGTTACAACAGTTAACAGACTTCAACCGTGAAACCGTGGGTACTAGTTAGGCTTGTAGAACTAGTTGTACTTTCAGAATCAGAAATACTTTATTCATCGCTGGAGGGAATCAACTGTACTATTGGTTGTACTGTTGGTTGAAGGGCATATTGGCAGCCGTATGTACAGCAGGGCGGCCGGGTGGTATGGCACCAAAACAGAGAGGGGGGGGGGAAGGCAAAATAGAGGGGGGAGTGAGACTGAAAGAGACGAGAGAGCGATATGGGGGG
>OMKI01039212.1:0-12282 GCA_900302315.1 Phycis blennoides
ATTGAGTGCGCGATGCGATGCGAGTCAGATTGAGTGTCAGTCGCTAAACTGGGCTCTTCTTTCCACACACACACACACACACACACACACACACACACACACACACACACACACACATATGCCCGCACACGCACACACACACGCACGCACGCACACACACACACACACACACACACACACACACACACACACACACACACACACACACACACACACACACACACACACGCACACACACACACACACACACACACACTAGAGGGAGGGGGCTGCTCAGTTCCCCGCATGCGAGTGTGTGAGTACACGTACGCACGTTTGCTCACAGATAGCAAAGTGATCGCAGTCGTACGCACACCCGCCCACGTGCATTCATGCAAATGCACATCTTGAGATGCGAGCGGTCGCATATATGCAACACTCGCACACACACACACACACACGCGCGCGCATACACACACACACGCACGCACGCAAAGATAATATCTTTGCGTGCGTGCACGTGTGTGTGCGTTAGCAGGGTGCTAACACCCGCAACGCAGAAACACACACATGCACACTCGCTCAGGCTGACACCCACTTCCCACACACACACCACATAGACACACACAAAAAGACCCATACAGACACGCAAATACCCACTACCCACATTCACACGCACACACACACACACACTTACACAGAAGCGCAAACACACCACACACACACACACACACACACACACACACACACACACACACACACACACACACACACACACAGAAACCCCTACAGTGTCTTGGCTCTGGTTCAGCAGCAGACTTCCAGCACAACGAGGCCTTAGTAATGCAACCGCGTGGCCCCGGTCCAGACCCATGCTCCGCTGCGGAGACACCCAGGTAGTGTGGCACCAGCCCACCTTCCATGTCCTTAAAATGTTTCCAGTACGTGTACAATTAAAAGAGACATTGTGGCGTGGCAGTCGGAGACCGCGCACGGCGAGCAGGAGAGGCGTGGGCGGACAACCGCTTTAGAACAAGGCTTGACGGTGTGTGTGTGTGTGTGTGTGCGCGTGTGTGTGTGTGTGTGTGTGTGTGTGTGTGTGAATATGTGTGTGTGTGTGTGTGTGCGTGCGTGCGTGTGTGTAGGAGGAGAGAGTCCCTCGATTAAAGTGGAAAACTTGTAATAAAATGTCAGGAATACTGATACTGTACTGGCGAGGTCATCTCGTGGTTATATAGGCAGTGCAAGTCGAGCTGTGGGCATCACTGAGGGAGAAGGAGAACCACTACCTGCTGCACATAAATCACATGTGTCCGCCTGAAGCAGGGAAAGACAGAAAGCACGACAGAATGAAAGAACGAACGAGCGAACTGACGACGAACAAGCGGCAACAAAAGAAGTCCGAAAGACGGAAAGAAAAGAAACGGCAGAAACAAACAAACCCGACGACGAGAGAAACAAAGAAAGGAACGCACAAATAAAACGCACGGAGTTCATGAGTTCTTCAAATGAACGGCAGGTTTCTCTGTCTGAATGAAATGGAGGAAGAGAACAGAAAAGGACAAACAGGGGTCACAGGGGGGGGACGTCGGCTGTCTTACCTCTCACCGAGTGATGCTTCCACACCACGCTGGGCTCCGGCCGGCCGACGGACAGACACATGAGGTTGACGTTGCTGCCCTCGTTGACGGTCACGGCCCGGGATATGTTTGTGATTCTCGCAGGCACTGGGTCACAGGAGAGCAAGACAGAAGAGGAAACAAAAGGAATCGGATTGATGGGTTTGGGTAATGAATTCACGTTAAAGAACAAAAACACCATTAGAATAAATAATAACGCAAGTTTTCTCGACTCGACGACGTCTGGGCGAGCTCCAACTACCAAATCGCACGTCGGGGATAAAAAAAACCAAAAAAAAACGACCCGGCTCACCGCGGGGACTGGGCGTGATTGATTCCCGCCACCGCGTGTGCATTTACAACACTGGGCTGGCCTCGACAGGAGTGGCAGGGATTAAAAGATAGATGCGATTTCATCTCCCTTGGCCGACTGGACGGACCGGGGCGGAACTGCCAGAGGAGGTGTCAAGTGTCGGTGCTTGACCTCCCAGCCTCGTCCACGAGGATGTGTGTGTTTTTTTTTTGTTTTTTTTCGCCGCCGTGACCTTAAAGACTGGCCACCAACCACCGATGTGGAACTTTGAAGACATTTACTTTGTTCGTTTTCTTTTTGCGTTGGCCGTTTGTGTAACGTCTTGACGTGTATAAACCTTCCGCTTATACCCATAGAGACAAAGGAAACATACCTTGTCGGCAACGCACACTTTTTGTATTTGTAATAGTGT
Source organism: Phycis blennoides (assembly GCA_900302315.1). Taxonomy (NCBI): domain Eukaryota; kingdom Metazoa; phylum Chordata; class Actinopteri; order Gadiformes; family Phycidae; genus Phycis; species Phycis blennoides. The sequence continues at coordinate 2,324 of OMKI01039212.1, forward strand.
ATACCTATATATATATATACCTATATATAATACCTATGATTGAGTCGGGAGACTACTACACTACACTACACTACACTACTACTCTACACACTCTTGGCAAATCACCACACAATTTCAATGTCCGTCTATGTTTAGCTCAAACCTATGTGTAAAATTACGGAGCAGACATAGAGCAGTCATATTACTATAATAACTTTGAAATATCATTACCGTTATAAATAACCTAACCCCGGGCCCCCTGCTGTGGCACCCACTTTGAAAATAAGTGCTCTGGATAGTGCAGAGGATTCGTCTGTTACGGGACGCACTGATCGCATTTCTGACTCCCAACCAGGAAATGAGTGTGGGCACGCGTGTGAGCCCGTGCACGTGTGCACTTTTGTAGTCGTGCGTGTGTGTGTGTGTGTGTGTGTGAGTGTGCGAGTGTGCGAGTGTGCTTACAGTATCAATTTGTGGCACAACTAAGTAAGCGGATGCCCAAAGGCAAAACAAATAATAATACAAAAAACTAAAATAAAACAAATAAAGCTGTGTGACTGAGATTATAACAGGTTTTGGTGGAAGTTTGAGTACACTTGCCCGCGGGGCATTTGCTCATAATCTCTGAATCCCTCTTCTTTTTTTTTTCTCTCCTCCTGATTGTATTATAAAAAAAATCAAATTGTGAAAGGCTGGCGGAGGGAGACATAGGATCTCATTATACAGATTCTCAGGATCCACGCTGGGACCAGTGTTCTGCACTCAAGCGTGAAACAACAAACCCAGCTCCAAAAACACCAAAAGCAGGGACTAGGCTAAGAAAGCCATTAACAATACAAGATGTTTCCTAATGTACAGCTGTGACAGCACTTCATCCGGTGTGCCAAAACCCCAACGGTGATTCACAGTCTCTCTCGCTCTCCCTGGTTTTACTTCCAAGCGGCTCCATACTCAAACGCACACAAGCCCACCTCTAATCTGGAATGTCATTTTCCTGTTTTTCTAACTAAGATCAAAGTTTAATATGAATGAATGCAAACCAAACATCCGTTTAATGAGTGACGGACTAATGCCTCGACTGCTTGACGCTCGGCTGAAGGGTTCTGTGTTTGATCCCAAATGTCCTCAGCCTACCCACCGAAGCATCCTTGGCCAAGACGCATAGCCAATACCTGCTTCTTAATGAGCTGTTTCCGTGCTCGGAGACAGCTCATTAAGAATCCCCCTCTCCCCCCGCTTTAAATGACTCAACAATATCAATGCACGCAAAGCCTTGCAAAATTGACTCGTCGAAAGATGGACAATTTTTCCCCTGCGACGCGGGATATTTCATTAAAATGCTTGGTCTTTTTTTAGTTTCGATTTTGTCACCCAAATCATGTTGAAGGGAACCACGCGACGTCCTGGCTGCACGAGGCCCCCGTACCACGGGGGGGATCAGAGGCTGAGCCATGTGTTCCCCCACAGCATCCCACTGACCTTTGGATATCCTGATCTAATTAGCATGCATTCCTAATGGCAGCTGGATGGGTTCATTTCGGACACAGTGTGTGATCAGGTTTTCTAAATGCCGCGCGGTACTCTTAGTAACCCCTTTGTACACACCTGGCGGGGTGACCTGATTAATGCGGACACGTTCCGAGACCGGGCCAGCATCAGCGACCGTGTCTGTCTAGCCTTTCTGTCTGACGCAAGCCCGTCGTGAAAGAGTGAAGGAAATGGATCTGATCCCACGCCGCCGTGATCGTTATCAAATTGAGGTGAACGTCTCTATCCGTTACGGGAAAAGAAATACATACTGTACACATTTATTCAATAAAAGCATATTATTTTTTTGGGGGGGTGGGGGGAATTTGTTTCATATTTTGTACACTAAAATGTAATGTGGATATTAATATTTGCATATTTCACGCCAATTTACCCCCGTCACCTTAACTCTGCGTCGCCTACTCTGGTGTCCCAAGATATCCCATTATCTGCCGCTAATGTGATTTGGATTAGCACCATAGGTAGCATAGATATCCCAGATAGCACCGACGGGGACGCAATCTGAGATGAGGATGAGATACGCCAGCGCAGCCACAAGAAGAACCTCAGAAGCCCCTCGAATCCGGTTGGCTACCAGCCCCCCCTCCCCCTCACCCGGTGCATTCCAGGAAGTCAGGAAACACAATTCGTGGGTTTGGGGACAAACAATGTTTCCACCCACCAAGCGGGTAAGAGCTTTCTTATCAACGGGTATTTTCTGTTTATTTTCTTCTTCTTCTTTTTTTTCCACGCTTATTTGGATAATCCAATGTAGACATTGTAGACGTATCGGTAGATGGGCCAGTGAGCCTGCTAGTAACCTAGCAACAGAGTGTCGGTTGGCTGTCAACAAAGGTGGGGCTGAGAGACCTTGTCAGGGAAATGGAAGCATCAGAAAAAGGATTTCAACAGGTTTTGTTGCCGTCTTTGTCCTTCGGCGGGGAATGAATGTGCGCTATTGGTGTGGGTGATATAATGATCGGGGGCCAAGTCATTCGAGATTCGGCTTGAATATTGGACAGGAGGAAGTCAAAGTATTACTGCTTTCTAATTGGTTGTTAGGTCGCTGCCGTGCGTCGTGAAACAGGGATATTAGGGTTTAATCTCTCTGGTGGAAACCACTCCTTTTAGGGAGATACGGCTGATCCGACAGTTGATCCGACTCCAACCCAGTTCACGCACGCACGCACGCACACGCACACACACACACACACACACAGGCGATCACACAAAGACACTCCGCAAAGTATAGTGTAGTGCAGTATAGTGCAAAGTGTTCATTCAATTCAAGGATGTCATTTGTGAAAATGTTGGCAGGTTTCAAAACAGCCTCACCTTTTTTTAAAACACCGCAGAGTATATTATAGTTCAATTCGACGTGTAAGTATCTGTGAATCGCCGTGGACGTAATGTCTCGCCGACCACTGGGTTAAAGGGTTCTTAGACATGCTTGGTCTGGACGGGGGAAAATAGTCGCGACTCTGCAGATAAATACATCCCCGCCCGTGGCTTTCGCCATGCGTGAAATGTGGCCGCGCTCACTGCATCGACCTCCGTCATTAGTATCGGACTGGCCTCGCGGGGGAAAAAAAAACCCCAACACAACGAGCCTCCGCCAACTCTGCCCTGCGCTTCTTAATGCGCCGTGGGTTCACCGCGCAAGCGTGATACAGAACAAACACAAGGAGAAAAACGCATACGCAGGAGCAGGGTACCGCGTATATATATATATATATATATATATATACATACAGTATAATATATATATATGTGCACTGGCGAATCCATTTTAGATGCAGATTCCTCAAGCTCCGCAGCCAGGGATGTGCCAGGGAGCCACAGTGCCCAGGACCAGTGGCAGGGCAGAGGCGGCGCGGGGCCGAGGTCAGAACATGGCTAGTTTTAGCACGCATTTCTTTAGGGCATAAACAACAACCCCCTGAAATAGCCCGGGGGCACGACCCCCCGTGACGCCGCCGGTCGTTACGGCCCGGGTTTTTTCCAGCGAGCGGCGGCCAGAAGAATGAAGGACAATTGGACATATAAAGAGGACTGGGGATGATTTTTTTTCAAAGAAAGTTTTTTTCCCCTGTACTCGTAACCTTTTGGGTCACCGGGAAGATTAAATGCTAGCATAAAGTGTGCCTGTGGGAGATACCGAGAACTGTCCACAGATATAGGTCTGCCTAAGTTATTTTTTAAATTAATGTTTTAAGGTACAAAACCTTGAGAATAATAGCTATTTAATCAAACGTCCTTTTTTTTAAAATGACACTGCTGCAGGTAACAGTAATCAGGTAATGCTGCCTAATTTCTCAGCGCTGTTTGTTTCTGAGCACCATTTACCATTAAAGGTCCACTCCCAATTTGTGCTACATGAGCCGTAACTTTTTCTTCAGCAACATAAACACTACGGTATTCCATCATATATAACGGCGCGCAGTTACCGCAAGCTGTGTACATTTTCAAGACAAATAGGATTCCTAATGAACTCTGCTCGGCCATATTTATTATCTTAGCTAGCCAAGGCTAGCATACATCCTGCTCTTTTGGGATATTTTCTTTTTTTTTTATAGACAACAGAAATACAAATGGGGCAAACCGTAGCTTGTTTGCGGTCCCTCGGCAGTGCGCTGTGGGCGTTAACACAGATCGTCTGGCAAAGAGCACAGGTAAAAAGTAGGCTCTGGATGCAGCCACACACACACCGTTCATCCAACAGAGAACGCCGCATCTGCGCACGGAACCGCTGTCGGCCAAAAACGCGGTTAGGCATCAAGTGGTGTAGTTAAAGAACAACGATCGCACCGCATCACACCCACTCCGGAGCATGCCGATGCATCAGCCAAACATCCGTCTCCATCTCAGTGCATTAGCGCGACGCGGTTATCAGCGTTTTGTTCTAGCTTATTTTCCCGGGTGTTTACGGAAGTTCCCGGTTACCACTTTGCCGGTGGGGGGCCTGTAATAGATGCCACTTTGGCAAAATGTAGCGATCCGGGTCCCGCCAACACGTGCAAAGACCAGCGGCAAGATGATGAGAATCACGGCAACCCCAGGGTCCAGAAGGAGGCGGATCGTGGGGCACGTGCTGCCCACCCCTGGGAACCATCACTAGAGCTATAGTCGCCAAAGAAGATGCTGAGAAAGCAGTTGATTAGGCAATGAAAATATGGATGGGTGGGGGGAAGAGCCAAATATTGATTAGGGCTCTTTAATAGGGCTTTAGTTTAACAGTGGTTTGTCTTTACTATCTCGTTCTTTTTTTTGTTTTGTTATGTAATAAGTGTTGCTGATTCATCACCTTATTCCGACAGGCACTTTGAGAAGAGAAGAAAGGATGAGAGATGAGAGGTGAGGGCTGAATAGGGCTGAATAGAGTTGTTGTTCTTCAAGACCAAGTCTCAATGCTGTAATGGAAGGCTACCTTGATACGATGAGCCGTATTCCAGGGCAAAAGTAATCACAATTAGTACACGGTCAAACTGCGAAAAATTAAATAAAAACCCCACTGTGAGATGATTTTCTCTTTTATGCTTGTCCTTTTCAACACCATGGCGCTTTGGTCCTGATAAAGCAGTCGGCGTAGTACTGCAGGGTAAATGAACCACAGATGTAAGTAAAACAGAGAGGAACTGAGCTGAGCTATGAAGGAAGGAGTGCCACTTCATTCTGGAGATACGTGTGAGCAAATAGGTTTGAAACAGTTTTTGCAGGATGTGTGGATGTGTTAGACTGGATAGACTCCATCTCAGCGGAACGTTAACTTTGCTCTGTGTCCAGGCGTAACAAATGTATCTAATACATATCTAATGAATAAAGAAGTTCTACTTGATAAAAGAAATAATCAAGTACAACTTCTATGAGCTAGGGATGGAACAGCATTGCATGTATGTATGTTATAATATATTCATGTTAACATGAATGAATAATTTAACGTTGCTCTCATTTCCAGGTATTACACATGTATTTAATTCACGGTCAAATGAAAAGCGGATTGGTGTTTAAAACACGCCGTCTGCACATCGGTAAGCAGCAGTAAGCAGCAACATCAAAACAGGTTTATATTGAATTTGACACAAAATAAGATTAAACATGAAAACCTGCAGTTCGGGTACAGTACGCAAGTGCCAGTTAAAAGATTAGACTCTAGGCCAACAGCGCTGTGTGCAGACTCAGTCGTGTCAACAGCACAGTCACATCACTACTTAATGATCCCAGGGCAGATATACAGAGGGCACGTCATTAAACACAGGCTGTTTAAACCAGACATACCGCAACACCTCCCACTCCGCAGCAACGCATAAATCATACCATAAACACACCAAACGTCGGGGTAATTATAGAATCGGCCTCTCCCCCTTTTCCCAGGGGAGAAGAAACGTGTTACCCACTGCAAGTAATCTCCAGCTGCGTCCACAGCTGTTTACCAGTTTACCAGGTAAAGACACTTGACATATTAAATGGATCATATCAAGAGGACTAAAGACACTAGATCCTAACATATTAAAGGTGTCTGCAGCTCACTGGTTGCCCGACATTGGGCAAATCTAAACATGAGTCTATACACATTCCCCCAGTTTATTTCTGTGCATCTCAAAGTGTAGTTACATCATTTGTCCGCTAGTTCCAGTAGTAGCGTGGCTCAAGTTATGTCCTTGAGCTGTGTTTTTTTTCCCACCGCTAACAATGAAGATGTTTCACAGGGTTGTCCAATATGAACATACACACAGATACTGGTATGGTGTTGCATCCCAAACCTACTTGTTATTCAAGTGTTGCGTTAGCATCCATTTTCTTTTTGGCTTTCGGTGCAGAGGTTATATTCCAACCTTTTTGACACTCTGTTCCAAGATCCCAAAATAAAACACTCCCTATTACAAAGGAGGCAGAACGTGACCAATTAGATTTTCTGTCCAATCAGCTGCCACACTTGGAAGCCCTTTAAATCAACAAATGTTTTGGAGTATGCATGTGCGGGGGTCAAAGTGGGGGTGATGACAAAGTCTATTATTGAATTAAGGATTGTGAAGTTACGTCTCTGAGGAGCATCAGACATGTTCTGTGTGTAGAAAAGGAAAACAACAAAACTCCAACTGTGTGTCAAACTGATTGAGTTTGACACCTCTCGTCTTCAAGGACAAAGTCTCTCTGACAAGCAAATGTTTAACCCTTGGTTCTTAAAAACTCCCCATTCGCCTTGGCGCGAATGGGGACACGGCAAAGTGGTCCCGGTCCTGTATCATCTCAGAAGCCGGGCTGTTACACGGCAACATTAGGGCTGTTCGATATGTGCAGCTTGACCATCAATAAAACCCAAAACTGGACCAGACCAGACCGGGCAATGCAGATTCTTTAAAAACACCTCAACCTGAGAGGTGCAAGGGGAAGCCCAGGGGGCTGGGCTTCCCCTTGTGGATATAATTTAGGTTAGTTGTCCCAGAGTCCCACAGACACCTGTCTTCAAGTCGCTTAGCTTTCTGTCTTGGTTCAAAGGCACCTTTTTTTTGTCCCCACGGTGCACCCATTTTATCTTACGTTCTGGGCTCCATCCCAATGCCATGACAGCCACATGGAAACAAACCGAAATGACAAAATGGCCGAATGACTATATCATCCTGAGAACATGTAATTAATGCAACACATTTCACGGATTAAAAACTGAGAAACAAGCTATGTTGCTCGCTAGGGCGCCTGGGTCATCCAGGCACACTTGTTTGTGCACGTAGTTCCTTGACTGATGCCGTTGACCAGCCGATATCATTGACTATGTTAGCGAGTGATGCCCATTGAATTGCACAATGTTAGAAGTTTGAATCATCTACTGCTATTGTTTACGTAAATAATAACGGGAGCGCCTGGGCACATCGATTCGAAAAGACGGAATGCATTCACGGCAAGGTCGCAGTCAAATGTTCTTTGGCAGATTCGCTACAATAAAAGTACATTCGACAAACTGTGGTGGAGTTTTAGTGGAGCCAGGAAAGAAGGTTACGTGGTTTAATCACTCAGGCAGCTATTGTCCTTAACGAGGCATAGTCATTGAAATATGGAAAATACAACCAAACAACCAAAAGATAGCTGGAGAAAAACATTAGCAACGAAACATTTAATTCGGAGAATGTGCACTGTTGAATGTCAAGTGGATTGCTGAGGTTGTGCTAATGTTACGGTTGCTAAATTGTCCCCAACAGTGGCAGGATGCAAAACATCCAACTGTTACCATGCATCGTTACTGACCGTCGTCAGACAGGTTAGTTTTACCCTACTGATGATGTGTTGTTGCAATAGTATTATGTGAATATGAAGAGGGTGGTACCTACGATATTGGGATGTAACACCTAGGCAAACTGTCTGATTACTCTGTTGGCACCATTTTGTGACTTCTTGGGCAGCCAGTAGCTGACTCTTAAGTAAACAGCGTTTTTCTTGCAAATTGTCACATTTCTGGTCAGGGGAGGATATAAAATGTTCATGAAAAGGTCATAAGGTAAGGTTGTAAGGTAAGATCAGTTTATGTAAGATCTGTACGAGTCAGCAAAAGTCTTGATTTCATTCATGTTTCTATTTCTATATATTATCTTGAAATTGTAAAATGTTTTATGGTATACACGTACTGAAAAGTTAACCTACACTGTCTTCACCATGCTCCATACTGTACCTTAGCATTATTTGAACTGACGGTGTCAGGTAACACCGGCCCGGACTTGTTGTTCTGTTGTTCAATCCAAATGAAATATATACAATTAATCGACGTGACTACAAATAAAATCAGTTCCTTATGAAATATAACAGCATGCAGCGACCGTGTTGCTATTTTAAAACTGAATTTGTCGGCCAATATGATTTCACAGTTGTTTACCATTTCATTGCATGACAAGTCACTTGGTCGACTGAGCGGAAATGATTGAGAGCTCACCATAGGCGAGCAATTTGGCAAAAGAATGTAACAACAAGGTAACAATTATCAAAATAACGTCTCATTTCTCTCAATGGCTCTTTTTTCACATTTATGATTTCTGTTCATGTTTCTGTTCTTGCCATCAATCTCCTCCATTCCATTCCCTGCCTTTTCCATTTTTAAGAGATCTCTATGCCAACTAATACACTTGAGAGATAGTCTGTAATGCTGGAAGGTGTCAAAACCGCTGGACAATTTGGATGAATGTATTTGCCGTTTCCCTGGGCCCAGTAACTAACGTAAAGTAAAGTAAAGATTTAATGGGAATTTGCATCTGTCAAGGATTTCAACTCGCTACAGGATTGGCATGTGCTTGAAAGCCATATATTTGACTTTCCTTGAGCTTGCTAACGCTGTTTGTACTGAGAGGCTTGTCTCAATTTGTTGCTTAAAAAAGCGATTCAAGTGATGAAAATTATCCCGTGGGTATCTCTGACCAGAATATTCATGAGTCAAGCATCTTTTTTTTTTTTTTACACACATACACAACTCTCCTTTTTTACATTTCATTGCATAATAATCATCGATATATGGTGGGCGTGCATACAAAGCAGGAAACAGAATATATAGACGCGTAGCCGACATTCTGCGTGCAGGTTTCACACCGTTGTTCAAAGTGGTTGGCTAGTGTAACACAAGCTTTGCGCACATCCAGTTCTTGTATGTGCATGCTAAGTATCAGGACGGTACAGTATCTTAGTGTGAGTGTGTGCCGCGTTAAACAGATTTAACCTAAAATGGGAATGACTGAATATTTTTACACTTCGGCTGCACAGTGTGAGACACGATGAAAATAAAACTTTAAAGACCCTCCCCCCCCCCCAGGAGTGCTAAGGGTTGCAGAGCAAAGTAACCATCAAAGTAAAGAGGGCATAAAACCAAATAACAATATATTGCACAAAAAGCACTCAAAACAACTGTAACTAGGCGTAGTAGTGTTGCACAGCTTGACAGCTGCACAAGTGTGTGTGCATAACGGATGCACGAGAGGGTCTAAAAGTGAGACGAGACGCAACAATTAAGACGCGAACGAGGGATTATGAACGATTAGGGAGAATGGAGGTTGATCGAGCCTTTAAGCAAAAAAAAAAAACACACTGGCAACTGGCGAAAACATGCAACAAACAAACAAACAACAAACAAACAACCTGGGTACAGTACCTTATTGTTTGGGCAAAAACATACAAAGCGCCGAGCGGTGCAAATCCCTCTAAATAGCTCGGGAACGCAGGAGGTGAGAAATTGAAAGTGAAATCACGGCCAGCGTCGGCAAAGCACAAGTGTTTTTTAATGTGTTACACAAGCAAAGCTTATAGGGCTCACTCTCCAATTTAATTTATCCTAATGTGGAATATTTCCAATGGCTCATTACTCGCCCTTCCGCTTGGGGGTTGGTGGGGTGGTGGTGGTGGGGGGGGGGGGGGGACTACCTCCTCTCTACGATCCCTCTCTGTAATTAGCCCTGAGGTTTATGAGAGCCGTGTGCACGGTG
>OMKI01039219.1:0-11061 GCA_900302315.1 Phycis blennoides
AAGACAAAGACACAAACAAACAAACAAACTCACACACACACACACACACACACACACACACACACACACACACACACACACACACACACACACACACACACACACACACACACACACACACACACACACACACACACACACACACACACACACACACAAAGACACAAAGACACAAACACACACACACACACGTTGTCTGATGCTTTCCAACAACCAATGATGAATGGACGGAGAACCAATGGCAGACATAGGACAGGAGATTTGGACAGTGAAGCTACATGGGCTAAATCACAGAGGGCTCAATATACCCGGTCCCACGCACAGAGGTAAAGCAGGGTAGTAAGACCACACACACTCTCAATCCCCGACACACACACACACACACACACACACACACACACACACACACACACACAAAGACCCCCCACCCCCTATACACTGGCCATAAAACTGCCTCTGCTTGAGGGCCTGACAACAAATCCATGAGCTGGGATTAATATAAGCGGTGGACTGCAGAGAAGAGGTACGAGGATGGCTACGTAGCATGCTAGTGCTTTGGTCTTGTCACCCCATCACTCAGATATAAATACAGCCGAACAGTCATGCCTGTCAGGCCTCACACCACGGGAAGCTAATAAACTAGCTGTCCTCCTGAATAATAGAGGCTACACTAGCTTTCTAGCTACGTTAGCTGCTAGCCTCACTGGACCTACCATAGTGAATTCCTCTGTGTGCCAGCCTGAAGAGAACATAGAGGAATAAGAGGAGCATGGAAAATCAGCGCAATTTTGGGCCCACTTACCAAAGAAACAGAATAACTCCTTGGTAGAAAGCTTATGTCAAAGCTCTCAAAAGGATGTGTCTAGACTGACCAACATGGAATGGGAGGGTGGGGGGGGGATCCTGAACGAGACCAGACAGGTAGTTCACCAAGTCCCTTCTTACTGTATGAGGACTTAAACCTACAGAGCAGTTTCATTATTGGCACCCATTTTATTACGTTTTTTATGTGGGTGAAATATGTGTGTATGTGTGTGTACGTACTGTATAAGCTCTACTGGATGTCAAAAATTTCCCTCGGGATGAATAAAGTATCCATCTATCTATCATTAGGCCCATTAAAACCCTGAACGTGGTTCAGACATGTTCCTCTGAAGACGGCTGCTACCAGACACTGTATATTTGAAAAAGATATCAATGTCAATGTCTGTGATGAAGCATGGCCATGCCCAGCAGTCTCCACATTCACAATGACTGTGGAGCAACTCTATTTCCCTGCGGCATTAACATAGGGGTGGACTATCCAATCACCACGCCCATCATGTTCAGCGCATGGGTTGCCGTGTCCTTGGCAACCACAGAAGGGCAAAGCCGGACCGAGCCACCCTCTTTAGTGCTAAATCACTGGCGCCATGGCAATGACCTGACCTTTTCATCATCTCTCTTACACACACTGAGGTTAGTTGAGACAATGGTCAGGACAGTACATCCACCATTATAAGTTATAAGGAAGGAATTACACCAATTTAAATGGAAGACCTGCTAGGCTACCTGTCTTCTTCCCAATATCGATTGGCTTGGCCTCCTGAATGCAACAACATGTATGACACAAAGCTGCTTCACGCCTTATCCTCCCCTAACCCATACCCCAACCCCGCCACCCAGAAACTATCCCCTGCGAGGGCCGTTTACTCTTAAGCGAGGGGACTAAACGATTCATTACGCCGTGGATCACGTCGGAATTTATTCATGCTGGCTGGGGACAGCAAAGTGGGATGCTCCAATCTTCTCTATACAAGCAATACCATTTCCTGGACCTTCAGGCAATAAGGGACCACCTTATTGCCTGAAATATCAGGGAAATTCATAGCACACTGGGAAAGCATCCAGGATTAAGTGTGTGGCAGACTACTGCACCTGTGGTGAGCATGCCTGCCGAGGGGGAAATTCCAGGAGCACACATTGAAAAGGGCCTTTTCATTCCTTGACCCAAACTTAGTTTCAGAGCTCTCAGGCCATCGCAGTGACATGTGGCGGTAAGGCACAGAAGCCGCCCCCCCCCTTGATATTTCAAAGACAAACTTGATTATCTTGACTTGAATCAGAGATAGAACTGCATTGATGCCACAAAGCATCCCCCTGTGGCCCCTGCTCGCTATATCGCCAGCAGGGGCGACATAGTTGGGATTAAGATCTACATTATCTTAAATGCACAGTGACAGAGGTGGGAAAAGGATATACACAAGGAGAGCCAGCGTCCAAAACTTGGATCGCATCCCACTACTTTAGATCAACAAGCTTTGCCACCTGGTGCCCTTCGGCTCGCACACTGTCTCTCTCTCCGTCTCTCTCTCTCTCTCTCACAAACACACACATTCATGTGTGTGCATGTGCGCGCACACACACACACACACACACACACACACACACACACACACACACACACACACACACACTACTTGCTGATATTGCTGCAGACAACGGTAAAAGCTTGACAGACAGAGCTGCGCTTGTCTGTCGAGGTGAGAACCTACTGCCACTTGTAAGGAATTTCCATTGCCAGTCTGTCTGACGGTCTGACCTAATGCAATGTGTATGTGAAAACATGGTTCACGTGCGCTATGGTTTCTTCATACGCAGTATTAGCAGGTAAACTAAATGCACATTGTTGAACCTTTTTTTATATTAAGTCGTACGGCTCAATTTCATGGTAGTAATTCCCAATCGCTTAACCTTGGCTACGAAAACATTTTCCATGATAGCCGTGGCCATTAACTCAGCTCTATACAAATGGACTTGATAAGGTAGAGGAGAACTGAAGAATGACATAAGAGCAAGAAATGTAAGCTTGCACACCAGGTACACTGCTTGGAAGTGATTACAGAGAACACTTTTCTCCTTACCCTGAAATAGCCCACACCTCAGCACTTTGTTTTTTTTTCTGCTCGACGATTCCGAGGTTAAAAGGCCACTGTATGTAACGGTCTAGACTAAAAAAAATACTTTCTAGAAAGACCAAAATAACCTTTAGATCCAAAAAGATATTTGGCCATTTGACGGAAAGAAGAAACACCACAACTTTGATTGTTTGGTTTTTACAAAAAATGGCCACAACAGGCAGGGCCAAAACAGCAGGCCGTGTAGGAACAGGAATCAGCTGCCGATGCGGGGTGGTTGTCGCTCTTTACGGACGAGTGGACAAGCGGAGTGCAGTGTCTGGCGGTTTGGCCGGGTGGCTGTTTTGCTATGGCCCCGAGCGCTGATGGCCAGAGACAAGGATGCTGAGGTGAGAGGAAGAGAAAATGGGGCTGGCTGTCTGCCTGTCAGCGACATTGCTTAATTACAGACCTCAAACAGGCATCCTTCCTGACATTAATCCCCAGGAATTCCCCGAGAGAATCATTTAATGTAGTAGCAACTGTATTCATAATGCTCAAATCCCCTCCCGTTGCTGCGACTGTATCGAGCGGGCATTTGTTGTCGTGAACAAATAACTTTGCTGTTATTAACGTGAGGGATATTCAGACCGTGAAGGAAAATCCTTGACTTCAAATGGTGATATGATAGAGAATATTTGTCGGATATGTGAGAGAGAAAAAAGTCACATTGGAGTACAACTTTCTAACAAAGAGAACCCGGGCTGGCTTAATCATCAACTAGACTCTCCCTCTGGTTAAGGTTTATCCAGGTGTGATTATTAACAGGTGGGCCTGTTAAAACATACATAAAAAAAAGTAGTTTAGGCCTGTACTGAAAACAAAGTTAACAGAGCTCTACGGTTACTGCAGATAATGCACCCTGATGATATTGAATCTAACGTCTAAATCGTATAGACTATATGTAGCAGTGTTGTGAGTAGCAACAAAAGACAGCTTTTGTTTGTTGTGTAAACCTTATCCCATCCCCACCGGAAACGGGGAATTGAGACATTGATAAGGTGATTGGACGAGCCGGGACCCCATCCCCCCTAGTTTAAACACCATGCCCGGCCCAGACCGCCTCAGACTTCCCACCTGTATGACCTTCGCATGGCGATCAGTGACATTGTCGTCGGATCACGTGGTGCACTAAGGACACGCCATCACTAGGCAACCGCTTAATGAGTGAACACACATCTCCAGGATACGCGATGGGGAGGTCAAACAGGCCCCGTGTTTTCCTCAGTAGTTTGGGAATACACTGCAGACCCCCCAACGTATACTTTATTGGAGTCCATTTAGGGTCGAGGGTCCGTTTTCCTCACAAGTATGATTACGCTGCCGTCTATCGATATATGTCACCGTGTTTGATATCGACGGGAAGCCTCGACATCACACCAACGAAATGTAACCCCGGTATAACTAACTAGTAAACCGAGCGGTAGAATAGCATACCGCAAACTAACAGCAACACCGTGAGAGCCGCATGCAACATTTGGCCCGAGTGTGGGAATGTCTTGTCGCATCACAGCGAAGATGAGCAACAGAACTGACCTGTACACTTCACTTGTTACGGAGTGGGAAAGCTTCGTGTTTGGACCGGTACCCCCTGCGCTTTATGGCCAAAATATCTTTGTTATCGTTTCCCGGTGTATATTTACAAAATATGGGTTTATAACGTTGCTCTGCCCGGATTATAACAACGTGGAAAAACCACCGGCTAGAAAAAACAGCGACACGGGGGATTATCTACCATCGCACACATCTGTCAGTGGAAACAATACTTATGTGTTAAGCGAAATTAATGATATCGACTTACCGCTTAAATGAACCGAGTACCTGTTAGATCCAAGTAGTTTTCCTTTTACACGAGGTGTATCGTTTGTTGTACGGTGAACTGGCCCTTTTGGTACTACAGCCGTCTGCTTCCTCTCCCTCCACAACTAGTATTTCGATGTCACCCTGTGGGCGGAACTACACGCTGCGTCCTAGACGTTACGAAGGACGAGCAGGCAGCCAATGCGAGGACGGCGCACGGATCCAGTCCAACGCCCCCAAGAGGTTACATTGTGTTGTCGCCGGAATAATAATGCGTTGGGAGTATTTGGTTAGGGCTAGCAGACAACATAACGTCTTTATATAATATATTATATCTAATTTATAGAATTATATATTTCCTATATTATACCCGATCGCAAAGACATTTTAATGGTTGCCTTTTGTTAAAAAAAGGGAATCCAGTGTTACTTGAAAGGACGAGCCAAACATAGTCCACACACCAGTTGACTATTAATAACAATGAGTTTATTTACCAGGAAATTCTGTTGCATTGTTTAACATAGCTCCCGCATCCAAGCCATACATTTACAGTAGAGTAGCATACAATATTATCCTTTCAAGGAGACAGTATTAATACAAAGATCCCTAGAAGAGCACATTTTTTTCATGACATATTTACAAAGAATACAAAACACAGAAAAATAAACAGTGAAATGGAATTTAGGAAGCAAAACAATATACATCAGCAGAGTAGTATGTGTCACCAACAACAGAGCAAGAGGCCAAGATCAGAAGAGACAACTCCACATACATGTCATAAGGTCATAGGTCAAGTGCTACAGCAACAACTATGCAGGAGCCAATGGGAGTAAAGTGTTACCGATAAGAGACAAACACATAAATATCAACTCATACTGTAAAGAAAAATCAACGACAGGAATACTTGAAGACAAACAAAATATAACCATAAAAAAAAATATAATTCCAAGCTTCTGTGTCCAGACTACAATACTATCACAGTGTAGATAAAACTAACCCTTACACAGGTCAAAAACATGAGATATTACTGATAATATTACTTATATAGTAATAAAGTACTATTGTGTAACACACATTTCTTCAAGTTGCCCTCCGTCCACGATAACAGCAAAAAAAGAAGAGATTAATGCACAGTATGACATGACAGGCAAACCCTACAGGATTATGTTTAACATGGAGCGAAAACCAAAGAGAAAACTAAAACCAAAAAAAAAAGGTGATCACATTTTCAAGAGGTTTTTTCTGTGATTGGTGTGGACTGGGTGGACAGCTCTGATGAGATCTTTGAATATAAAGCTTTTGTGTTTAAAGCACTGTATGCCCAGACAAACCAGAGGCAGACTTCCAACTGCCGCGGAGACGAGGAAAGGCATTTCGTAGGGTCTGCTGTACGAGAACCATAAAGGGTGTCGGGAACCTGGCTTCGTGGATGTGCACAAAAATGCACTTTCGAGGTTACTGTTTGTGTTTGATCCTGAAACATGATGCTTGCTCGCAGCACGCGTTCACATACGATACGTTTTTGTGAACCCTGTAGCGATGGGGATCCCTCCATACATAACATTTTCCCTCTCAAACCAGGAAGAGAACAGCAGCGGTTATGTCACAAGGAAAGCGCCAGGCACCCCCCCCCTTCTCTCTCTCTCTCTCTCTCGCTCTCTCGCTCTCTCCCTCTCTCTCCCTCTCTCTCTCTCCCCATCTTCCAACTCGGGACCATGAAAAGGTGTCCGGTAGGGCTTCCTTCAATCTCTGCATTGTGGCTGCGCCGCGCGGAGACTCCGGCCGACGTGCTACTCTCTGGCTCCCTCATGTGGAGCTCCAGAGGGCGATCTGCTGCACTTTGCCCAACTCGGTCAGCAGCTTCTTCATGCGATGCTTGAGCTGAGGCAGGCGGGCCAGCGGGTCCGGGGGCTCCAGCTCCCCCGTGTAGTCCAGCCAGCTCTCCAGCACTGAGGGGGGAACGACACCACGCGTTAACCCGTTAAATCAAATGCCCGGCTGTGCGTTTCCAACCGCCCCCCGCTCAACTACAAAAGCGGCGAGCCGCGGTGTTTTCCAGGCTTTGAATCGGTTCCACCTCATTAAAAAGACGGAGGAGTCGTTTACACCAGGCTTGGCACGCGGCTCAATTCCTCTTGGCTTCGTCCTGCCTCATTAGGTCTTTACAAAAAAAAAAAAAAACATGGCCGCTTATCATGCACTACCAAACTCACCGTCCAGCTCCTTCTCGACGAAGTCCATCCTGTGAGCGACGTCGTCCTGGACAGAGTCTATGTGGTCCAGCAGGTTGAGGTGCCACTGCTGCTGCTGCCGGCTGTCGTCCGGTGGACCCCGGGAGCCACACTCCTCCTTCACCTCTGCCTGCGACCGCTTGCTCAGGGTTGAGCCCTTAAGAGAAGATCAGCCATTAGCACCGGATGGTCAATGTGGGTGTCATAACAAGAAGGGGACAACACAATTATAATAAAAGGATATACTTTTACTAAAAAAAAATTACAAAAAAAACACTGTAAACATTGACAGTGGAGTAAAAAAATAAAGGTACAAATATTCTATTAGAGAGTTTTTAGAGGGATAGGAATATAGGGAGAGTCATGGATGGTAGTTAAGTCATAAAATGCTAAATGATGAAAGGGGAACTGTATGAGAACAATAGGAAGGTGAAAGAAGAGAAGGAGAGGAATTAAATGAACTAAAATGTTGTAAACCATCTGAAAAGGTTGTAAATCGTCCATATAGATAAACATCTTAAAAAGGTCATTCGTTACATATTTATACATGCATGTTCATGTTTATCATTATATTAGAATAATGATGGTGTACAAAAGGTGACTACATTCATAGTGACATTGCATGCAAGATCCAAACTTTTGAGACCATCTTTTTTTCCTGCCCAGTAACTTTTGTGCTGCAATAAAATGTTGGATCGAGTTTGGATTTGAAATGATGGGAATAGGAACGTAGTTTCCAAATCAAGTCTCCTGCCTTTTCAATACCACTTGTTCAATACACCTCAGAGCTTATTTATTAGCAGTGAAATAACTCAAGTTGTGTTTTAGGTTCTACTGGTGGCCCTCATTAGTTAATCATGTTATAGCTGCAACAGTTGTAAATATCGTGACGCAGTATTGATTCTAGTATTGTTAATTACATCAAATTACATTTGATTTCAGCACTTATAAGGCACTTTACTATGAGGAGGTTGTCATAATTTGTATGTTCCCGGGGCCATGTCTCTCATTACACTGTGCTACGGAGACATGTTTTTTCCTGACAGGGTCAGGTTTGAATTAAATCATTTTTGCAATATCAATAAATGTTTTGATTGATGGCTGATTACATTATATTACAACTTTAGTCTCCCTTACAAAGTGCAGATAAATATTCATTAAAAGACATGCCACAATGAGAATGCTTGTCTATATTAGAGAACACCTATGTACAGCTAGAATGGCAATGACACTATGTTTGGTCCAGGAAAACAGGTCTTGATCTAGGACAATACAGCCCTCCAATATACCGCCTAGTCTCGAAAACGAGATGTAAATGTAAATGTAAATGTAAATGTAATGTAAATGTAAATGTAAATGAGATGTCCATCTTTTAGGTGTCACAGCGGAAAATACAGGACAAAACAAAAAAGGCACCATGAAAGCCCTACCTTTATGATGGCGGGCAGAGCTTTGGTCCGGTCCGTGTCGAGCAGGCCTCCGTAGCGCTGCTCTCTCTCCAGGAGGTCCTCGGTGCTCCTCATGCTGTCCTCCAGCTCCGAGCCCTGCCGCGTCTCCACCACCAGGCGCTGCTCCACCGCCGGGTAGTACGCCCGGGGCTTCTGGTAGCAGTGCTCACTGATGATGTACGAGTCCTGGAAGGAGATGTAGCGGGGCGAGGAGGCCACGGAGCACGACGACGAGTTGGCGGCGGAGGAGGAGGAGGTGGTGGTGGTGGTGGTGGCGGCGGCGGCGCGGCTCAGCTTCTCTAGGGCGTTGGACATCAGCATCTCGCCGCGGCTCATGTCCTCGTCGGGCGTGCCCGGGTACGAGTCGTAGGCCTTGCGGGGGCCCTGCTTCCAGGGCTGCCGCCAGAGACGCAGGTCCGACTGGGTCTTGCTCCTGGGGGACGTGGGGCAGAAGGTGAGCCTACGAGCTACATAGGAGAACGAGCCCTTCAACGCATAAAGGGTTGTGGCTCTAGGAGCCGATTTGATCAGGGATAACAAGCTAGCCACGCACGTCAGGAATTAAAGCTCCTCTATGCCCAGCAGATCAGCACACATGCCAGTCAAATTGCAATGGCTGTTGCTATGCTTGTTATTGTTGCTTTACATCCATAATTATCATAATTATTGGTTTATGTATGAGTCACATCAAACATTTTCCAATGAAAATGAAAAAAAAAAAATTCTTGTTAAATTGAAATGTGGAATATTCCCTTTGTGTGTGCCTCCTGGTAGCTAGAATCCCCCAGCAGCGTTATCTCTAAACCAGGAGTCAAGATCCTCCACATTGGTTACTCACTGCAGGACGCCCATCTTGAGCTGCAGGCCGCTGAGGACCTCCAGCACATGGTGCACGTCTCCCAGCAGCTGGTGGGTGGCCGTGATCTTCTTGGCGTTCTGGTGGGAGTAGTTCTCCGCCAGGGACGACAGGCCGTACATGTGACCGTTGCTCAGCCAATCCCGGTCGTACCAGTAGCGCAGACTCTGCCTCTGACCTGTGGTGTGAGGACGTTTTCAAGGTTCAAGTCACCACTCACTCATATATACACACATACATATACAGCACACATGTATATATACACATGTACCTATATATATATATATACATACACACACACATATATATACATATATATATATACACATGTACATATACACAGTATATATACATATATATATATATATATATATATATAAATAAAATGATACGCCCGATATATTTGTAAATGGAAAAAGTATAAATATGAGTTGGAAAGGAAAAACATTTCTAAACGCTAAAATATTTGTCATTATGGGGAGACATTGTTACAACTTTCACAACAGTTGTCATGAGACATGGCAAAACAAGGCCACACCCACAGAAACCCCAGGGCAGGACGATGGTTGCTACAATGTCATTATGTTGGCCATAATGACTGGTACACACTGGTAAGATTTTGCATAATTTACACTGGGTCTTTTATAGGTGCTCTGGAACCCCTAGGCAGCCTTCCACATAATACAGTAATTAAATTGTGGATAATTGTACATTACGTTTTCATGTTTTTGCATCGGTTTACATTCCATGTATGCATGTGTGCCTTACCTGGAGGATCTCTGCAGATATAGCAGGCGTATTTATCAGGAACGTTCTCCTCCAGAAGGCCCATGCAGGTGCCATGCTGCCAGCACAGGCACTCCTCGCACTGAATAGAGAGCAGATATCAGCCAAGATAAACGTAGGGTCCAACCAACAGTTATACCTTTCAAGTCCACTCCATATTCTCTCCAAATACACGAAAAATACAAATGTTCTTGCGAAGGCGGATTGACCGCCGCACGGGAAGTGACGAATGAATCACCTTTGAGAAGCTACTAGAACTAGAACACATTTTAAGGCTTTTTTTTGGTTTCACTTCCTCTCAGCTCATCTCCACAACCATTTCAGAAGAAATCTAGACCCCACAACCACACGCTCCTCCCACTCCTAACCGACCAGTTAAGTTGCTGCTCTGCATGCTAATAATTGTTTTTCATCCCAACAAAAACACCAGGACGTGACACGACACACACACACACACACACACACACACACACGTACGCACTCACCTGGATCATGAAGTCGTTCTCCTCCTCCACCTCACATACACACCGCACAATCTCCTGGTCGCTCGTATCCAAGGCAACCGAGTCCCCACTGAGGGGGGGGCTGGTGACGTCCAGGTCCACCCCGATGTCGTCGTCGCTCCACCCACAGCTGTCCGTGGACCAATCACTGAGGCTGTCCTCGTCTAGAGCACAGGGTCAAAAGCCAATCAGCCATCCGGAGCCAGGTGGAGGTGGGGAGGGTTTTCATCTTCATCAGACCCCACTTAAATGTCCCGACAGCTTGAGGCTTGTTGCACTGCTTCTCTACACAGAGCCTGTTCCAGGTGTGCCATAATGTTGCTTGTTCAGAGGTTCTACATGGGCGTGTGTGTGTGTGTGTGTGTGTGTGTGTGTGTGTGTGTGTGTGTGTGTGTGTGTGTGTGTGTGTGTGTGTGTGTGTGTGTGTGTGTCTCCACTGCAGTGTGTGTGTGTGTGTGTGTGCCCGCGTGCGTACGGTTGTGTGCGAGAGAGAGAGAGAGT
>OMKI01039238.1:0-12467 GCA_900302315.1 Phycis blennoides
TTGTTGTTAATGGGACTCTGAAAGAGCCGGCTGCTGTTGAACTGCAGTTGACATGAATGGCTGTACCGCTGGGTGTACGGCTGTACCACTGTGTGTACGGCTGTACCACTGTGTGTACGGCTGTACCACTGGGTGTACGGCTGTACCGCTGGGTGTACCACTGGGTGTACGGCTGTACCACTGGGTGTGCGGCTGTACCACTGTGTGTACCACTGTATGTATGGCTGTACCGCTGTGTGTACGGCTGTACCGCTGGGTGTACGGCTGTACCACTGTGTGTACGGCTGTACCACTGGGTGTACGGCTGTACCGCTGTGTGTACGGCTGTACCGCTGTGTGTACGGCTGTACCGCTGGGTGTGCGGCTGTACCACTGGGTGTACGGCTGTACCACTGGGTGTACGGCTGTACCACTGGGTGTACGGCTGTACCACTGGGTGTACCACTGGGTGTACGGCTGTACCGCTGGGTGTACGGCTGTACCGCTGGGTGTACGGCTGTACCACTGGGTGTGCGGCTGTACCACTGTGTGTACCACTGTATGTACGGCTGTACCACTGGGTGTACGGCTGTACCACTGGGTGTACCACTGGGTGTACGGCTGTACCACTGGGTGTACGGCTGTACCACTGGGTGTACCACTGGGTGTACGGCTGTACCGCTGTGTGTACGGCTGTACCACTGGGTGTACGGCTGTACCGCTGGGTGTACGGCTGTACCACTGGGTGTGCGGCTGTACCACTGGGTGTGCGGCTGTACCACTGTGTGTACCACTGTATGTATGGCTGTACCGCTGTGTGTACGGCTGTACCACTGGGTGTACGGCTGTACCACTGGGTGTACCACTGGGTGTATGGCTGTACCACTGGGTGTACGGCTGTACCACTGGGTGTACGGCTGTACCACTGTGCATCCTTGTCTCTTCCTGAAGAAGCTGAAAACATTCCCTTTTCTCAAATGGTAATGTGAACACAGACACGAATGGAGGGGGGCAGCGACTGACCAAGTATTTGTTGAACTGTGCAGTTCGTATTATTTGAGCTTTAAATGGCTCTCTGTTGACTCAAATGTCTACAGTGTTGAAAAGCGTTTTCATCACACAGAGGCTTACAATAACATGTTGAGTTTTTTATTTTTTTTACAAATGTCTGAGTCTTAATTTCCCAGATGGTGACGTAAGGCTGGGGGGTCCACCCCCCCTGAGGGGGGCTGCCTTTCTGTCTCCACGGCCGAGCCGCTCAGAGCGCCGGCAGCTGGACCTCAGGGCTCCGACGGGCCGTTACAGCGTGAGTTCACCACGCCATCTGATGCTGCACATGCCCTTCTCTGATTGGTTCTCAAGGACGGCGTGTGTTCACCACGCCATCTGATGCTGCACATCCCCTTCTCTGATTGGTTCTCAAGGACGGCGGGCCGGCTCCTCTCCGTGGACCCCTTTTTAAAAGTCCCACCGTGAAAACTCATTCAAAGTTCATTAGAAAATGTAACGTTGATTTAATTATGACAGAGGAGTGACCCTGTGGTCAGATGGTCACACTGTGCCCACTTACTCAGTAACAAGATGACAGGACCAGCCCTCTGGCCCCCCGCCGGCCTGCGCATGGAAGATTGAGCACTGACTTCATTCAGCACCACCGCAAACCTTTCAGGTTCCCAGCATGATTGTAGACACACACACACACACAAACACACACACACACGTACGTACATACACACACGCACGCACGCACACTTACACACACACACACAACATGCTTCAGACTGGCGCAAGTCGATGGCGATCACAAGACAAGGTCTCAGTACTTTTATGAAATATGCCAAATAAAATGTGAAAAGTGTACGTATGTATACGTGGCATGTGTGTAATCGAGTACAGTCAATGGTGGTGGTTTTGATGAACACTTGTTCCTGTAGTTGAGGTAGTATGCTAGCTAAGAGGAAGAGGTGGCAGTCCTGTGTGTGGCTTCAGCTGCTACCTAGGACACATCCAGCATCTCCTACAGCGTACTGCCAACCTGCAGTTACACTGAGTCACCAACTGGGCCCTGTTGCATCTGCTGGAATCCAGCCAGTTCTGGTTATGGAGATTTCATTCATTCGATTTGGTAATTCTAGGATAGATTGGATGAGTTGTGTGGTTGTTGTGCACTTGTAGATGGGTCAGTTTCATGTGAATGTGTGTCGTGTGGCCAGTCAATAGCATGTGGTCTAATCGTATTGACTGGCACCACTCATTGACCCACATGGTTGTTAATTGGCTGATGGGAGTTAGCAACTAGGTTTGGGAATGGCTCTAGTACCACTTCATTAGTCTCTTTCTAGGGTTCAAATGCACATCTGGTTTTGTAGAAATCTTCCCAGTCCTGTCATAATATTAGTGGCTGGCAGTTTGGCCTCTACCACCTCTTAAGGAATTGGCCATTTCTTTTTTCCATCCACACACACTCACAAAGATTAGTTATTTCTGTATTTGATCCTGTTAAAGCAATTCCTCATTAAGTCTCTTAGTATTTCTGTATTTTATAACGTTAAAGCAATTCCTCATCAATTCTCTTATTATTTACGATAATTTACGTTCATTTGCAAAAAAATGTTTTCACATGAGCATCCTTTTACTTTGCAGTCAGTTTCTTTGTATTT
This sequence comes from Phycis blennoides, assembly GCA_900302315.1. NCBI lineage: Eukaryota > Metazoa > Chordata > Actinopteri > Gadiformes > Phycidae > Phycis > Phycis blennoides. The sequence continues at coordinate 2,640 of OMKI01039238.1, forward strand.
GGTTAAGTTTGCTTCACTGGAGAATTCCTGTCCCTTTGCCCTCGAGCAAGTAATGAACCTGTGACTCTCCTGTAAAGAACCTTTTAATCCCCTCATACAAATGAACAACTCCATCCCCTTACATTTAGTGATTCAAAAGCTCTTTTTGGTCAGCCACCTCGTTAGTTTCACTGGCTCTATCCACCCTGAACTCAGCTGCACTTTTTCTGGCAACACCAACGTTGACGCTATTGCAGTGGCTGGCTGCACCAAAAAGATCCAAGTTTCAAGAAAGTTTCTAGCAAAGTGGAAAAGTTTGTCTGTGGAAAACCTATAAACGGCTTTCCTCTCCGTTCAGCTCGTGTAAGTCCATGGTTGTAAGCAACTCTGGTGAATAAGAGCCTGGTCCTCCACTCTCAGGAAGTGGGTAGATGGGACAGTAATCCTGAGGTCTGTTGCTTCCGAGGACCCTCCTCCGTCCAGGCAGCTCAGACTGATGTTCTGTCTGAGGGGATGATTTTGTTCTCCAGCTGTTGGAGTCTCTGTTCACGTAGTTTGGTTTGTTTGTTTCTCTAGGGGTCCTTTACATCCCCTGCCCTCATGCAGACAGATAGCCAAAAGGAAAGTCAAATAATATTTCCTGCTGTGTGGGGGTTTTTTTTCAATCCTTTCAGTTGGGAATTTAGCTTGCGAGGTAGAAAGCAACCCTGCGGCAGTAATTGGCCTTGTACCTTGGTAGATTGTGCAATGAGATATAAAGTGTGTTACATTGAGTATTTAATGTAAAGCCAAGTCTGCACGCCTTTTTGTGATTGGTCCTCATTCAGGAATGCCACTAAAATAAACTATGGGATGCTTGAAGTGCAGGCGTAAACCTTTAGTCTGAGTAAAGTCAGTTCAACCACAGGACAAACATGGGATACGAGAACAATGAGACCCTGTGAAAGACCTGTGAAAGAATCTGTGGGCATTTAGCCAACTTTGCATTTTACAATGGGGAGTTAATTGTAAAAACCACTGGTTAAAACATGTATACAACAGGCATGGATAACAACATGTATAACATACAACAGGCATGTTATCCCTGCTTGCTGCTCTCATATTTGCATTTACAACAATCCAGCTTTTAAGAATGAATGAGTCCAGACATATTCCAACGACTGACTCACTCATGAATCAACTGGGACCCAAAATGTCCCAAACATATGAGAGTATGTGCAGGCATCTCCTCTTCCTGAGCCTGGGCTGAGCTCGTGAATGACAGTGTAATGTCAATGCAGACACGGGCCCTGGGGCAGTGGCTGAGCTCAATGGGCTGAAGGACACTGTGACCTGCTGGGATGGAGGCCGGGTATAAAAGGTTTTTGGACTCTGTAGTTCTTCTGGTTTGGGATGCTGCAGTGTGAATGAAGAGCGGCTTCCACAGAGCTGAGCAGACCAGTGGTTCACAGAAAGAGCCGTGAGGCAGCAGGACTGGTGAGATCTTTCATGGGTGCTGTGGGTCTTCATGGGTCTGTGTGTGTAGTGTGTAGTGTGCACCAGCATTTTGAGTGGAAGTGGAGGTTGATGGTCTGGTTAAGCACCGTACCTTTCATAGTGGGCTGTAGGATCTTAGGCTCAAGCTTTGGCAGCGTGAATGTACAGTTGTAGTTAAATATATATATCTACTCGGCTGTGAATGCTTTGGCTTGTTTTACTTTACTCAATTCAAGCATTCAATATTTATTTGTTGAAGAAAGGTTCTGATTCAAATTCGGAGCAACTTTAGTTCAGAATAACCATTCTGTTGCTGTCAGGATGCTGTGGGTGTGTTGTTGGGCTAGTGGACATTGATCTCTGGGTTCAGATGTGGCCGATGAAAGCAGATCACTAGCCTGCTAAGCTTTAAGCTTATCAATTTATGTTCCCATAAGCTCTAGATCCTGGGATAATTACATCTGCTGTCCATGGAAAGATGACATGATAAACAATGTAGGGATAAGCATTTTAACTAAATACCGAGACTTTGGGTTAATTTTAACATGTGTTATGCAACATCATATACATTATTACATTAAGTATACATTAAGTATACAGAGTGTACACTGACTGTATCTTCTCCTCTGGTTGGCCTCACTGGAAGAAGCGTTTTATATCACTGACCATGCAAGATTTAAGAAGGGTAAATAGGTGTGAGTATTGTATTACTGGATGATTCTGCAAAATGTCATTCTACCTTATTTGTACTTCTGGGGAGCTGAATAGTGAGCGTGAGTGTTGACACACATGGTTGTCCTGAGGATGGTGTTATATCACGATGGCAAGATGAGGGCTGCATTCAAAACAACCGTACAGTTACCTCGGTCATCTGGATGATGAATCCTGTAGACGCTTCATTTTTCATAATATTATTGTCCTCTTATTCATTTATTGGCGTTCCTTGATTGGTTGGAACCCGAGCCCTCACCAGTTCCTTCGGGAAGACTCACGTTTCCCATTGCTTTGTTTTTTGAATGGTTTCTGTTTTTTGTTCTTCTCTTTCTGTTCCTGTCCTCCTGACCTGGTCTGACCCGCATGAATTCCACATGACTTTCCATCCACATCACACCTCCAAACCATACCTCGACCCCTCGGACCTCCCGCCCACCTACCCATGAACTGCTCCTACCTATGAATGCTCCTACCTATTAACTGCTCCTACCTATGAATGCTCCTACCCATGAACTGCTCCTACCCATGAACTGCTCCTACCTATGACCGACCCATGGCGGTCGGTGGTTGTCTTGGTGCGTTGTCTCCTGCCCCGCTGCCCCTCCCTGGAGATGGCAGAGTGCACAGTTGCCCCCGTTGCCATGGAGGAGAGAGACCATGAAGCCGGCTCCTCTTCTGATGAGCAGGACTCTGGTCCTGATTCACCTCCGCCCCACCGAGCTCACCATCACCACACTGGGAGCCATGACACTGAGCAGGTACTGCTGATGGAGCCCCCACCCTCAGGTACTGCTGATGGAGCAGAAACTTCCCCGTATGAACCAGCCCCTCACCCCCAAGTATCATGACTAATGAAGTTCTGACCTCCGTTGGTTCACCAGTACAGACCCCGAACGAGGTCACAGGGAGAGGTCACTGAAGCTCAGCCGACAGACGATCTTTTGTCTTCTGATTTTCACACGGTGATTAATGCCACGCAAATTGAAACGTAATTTCCCCACGACTTGTTTTCTGAAGGCCCTTCATTCAGGCCTGTAATGATGGAGTCTTCTCCCTCAGAGTGTCAACACGGTATTTCATTGTTCTCTCCGATGTGAGCGTATAATTCTTCTTTCTCTATGGCAGAAATGGGCACGGCAGAGAGATCAGCATGGTTATTGTAGGAACATGTTTTAAAGTACACCGGACTGTTTTCAGTTGGATTTCTTTTATGTAGACTTGTCCTTCATGATTGGTCCGGCCAATTCCATTGGCTTCTGGGTGTGCTCTGGAATGAGGTTTGAGAATAGCTTGGCTAATGCCTTCTAGTTGTCCTGAGGAAATGAATGTTTGTCACACACTGTTTCAGAAGTTGTTGAGCCATAACTTGAATTCATGGGCTTATGGGCTAAATAATGAGCATGGACAAGAGCTTTATTCATATGTTTCCATTCAGGCAGATGATGGAGGCTTTTCAGTTACACTATTAGTCACAGAAAGGCTTTATTTTTTTAACTAGTCATGTTTTTTTTTTTTATTGTGCCCTTGATCGAACCTGGTGAAAGTTGTTCTTGACAGTCTGTCACTTCTGAGGGTTAATGGACTGCCGACGGGGAAAACCGCTGAGCAAAATGAATACAATTTCTTCAATGGTGCCTGCAGTATTTGCTGGACCAATTACTGACTGAGTTTAGAAGGTGTAAGTGTCAAAGTGCTTTCTTTGCTGTGCGTAACCTCTTCAAAGAATGTATCGCAAGAATTTGACCTGCATTATCTGCCTCAAACAACTGATGGGAAACACAAAACTGCCACCGTCATCCTAACCTGAGACACTGTGCTTCTCCTCGTGTCCTCCATAACCCTTCCTTCTCCTCGGGGTCCTCCATAACCCTTCCTTCTCCTTCTCCTCGTGTGCTCCATAACCCCCTCCACCTCGCCCACCGGCCATGCTGTACCCAAACGTTCCTCCCTCGTATTCGTCCACTCGCTCCTTCGGTGTCCCCTCGTCCGTCCTCTCGGACCCTCGGGCCCCTCGTAGCCCTCGAGTCCTTCAGAGGACTCTGAGCTGGAGAGCATCATGGAGGGCCACCACCCCCCCCATCCTGAGGAGCGCCCCGGCAACCTCCTCCATGACGCGGACAGGGAAGACCCAGAGGGCCCGGACCGCCCGCACACCCCGTCTCACCTGCGGCCCCCCGTGGCAGGCGGCTCCCAGTCGGACTTGGGCTCAAGCCCTGGGCTGTCGTACGATGGCGGGGTGGAGTTTGACTTACCGTCGCCTAACTGCCCCTCCAGGCCCAAGAGCCCTTGGAACAGATTTGACCCGTATGAGTCTACTGAGGTAACTCTCGAGAGATGGAGGTTGAGACTCAAAAACTGTGTGTGTGTGTTTCCGCTGCAGGATGGAGACTGGCCCAGTTTAAGTACTTGTGGTTGCTTGCGTTTATTCAGCTTGAGTGGGATTGGTTGTGATTGGTCGATAACGTGGAGGACGTTGCACATGTCCGACCACCGCTGTCCCACTTGGCAGGTTGACATGGCCTGTTTGAACACGCATGTGCTATGATCCGGCTCACGTCGTTGGTGTTGTTGTCGCTGGTAAAAGGTCTTTTAACGGGAGCGATGAATGTGTTCAATGTGTTTTGTTCTTTCTTTTCCTTCTGAAGGACCAGGACAAGGAATACGTGGGCTTTGCCACTCTGCCAAACCAAGTGCACCGCAAATCTGTCAAGAAGGGCTTCGACTTCACCCTCATGGTTGCAGGTCTGTCATGGTTTGGTTTATGATGAGGTCTTCTAGTGAGACACTGAGGGTCTGTATTGACGTGCTGTTTCCTCCACCTTGAAGGAGAGTCAGGCCTAGGGAAGTCCACCCTGGTCAACAGTCTGTTCCTCACAGACCTCTACAAGGACAGGAGGCTGCTCAACGCCGAAGGTGAGACCAACTGATGAAGACGCTTGTCAGTCTTTGTGACATTCTCACGTTGATATCATTGATACCATTCGACTGCTACGAGCGGTAGGATCACTAAAACGTGATATTCACTATAATTTGTACCTTCGCCTCAGAGCGAATCACGCAGACGGTGGAGATAACCAAGCACACAGTGGATATAGAGGAGAAAGGAGTGAAGCTGAAGCTCACGATAGTGGACACTCCGGGCTTTGGGGATGCTGTGAACAACACTGAATGGTAACCACAGTGAACTGATGGTCAAGTGATCCCCGCACATGCGGAAACATCAATGGCAGAATTAAAGATCACTCTGTTAAAGAAAGGTGTTTGTGAGGGTGTGTGTGGAGAGCTGTGGTCTCTGATTGGGGGGCTCCCCGGGGTCTTTTGTCTCAGCTGGAAGCCTGTGGCCGACTACATCGACCAGCAGTTTGAACAGTACTTCCGGGACGAGAGCGGCCTGAACCGCAAGAACATCCAGGACAACCGGGTGCACTGCTGCCTCTACTTCATCTCTCCGTTTGGGCACGGGTACGAGAAGTCTACTGTTTACTCCCTTCTCTTTTTAGGAGGGATGAATACTTACAGTGTTAATGACTGATGCACATTGCAGCATTGTCGATGATGGAGACAAAAACCTAATACTCCTGTTTATGAAACAAAGAATACATCTGATGATGAAGGCTTTATGAAGACGTTCCTTAGGAGCGTTTATCTGGCACAGTCACTGCAATATTTAATATTTAATATATCTAATGTATGAGTTGTCGCAGTGTTCCCCAGCTTATGGGCACATGAATTGTTAATGCAGCAACTGGCTTTTTACTGTATGTTGACTTAAAGGCATTATTATTATATATCTTTTCAGTTGCAGTACTCATTTGAATGGAATGCTGACATGGTATTTTCTGGTGCATTCAGGCGTGTAATTGGTGAACCTGCACTTTAACAGTACATGTGGAGTTCTGCCTTCAACTGTCAGTTAAATGGATGGAGCTCCCTCTATTGACCAGATGAAGTCACTACCAGCTATACACAAAAACTCGTCTCGATCTGCATCCATGTGAAGGTTACTTCTGTTGCACCGGGACGCCACCAAAGTATGCGCTGTGTTTCTTGCAGCTTGCGGCCTCTGGACGTTGAGTTCATGAAAGCTCTGCACGAGAAGGTCAACATTGTCCCTGTGTTGGCCAAAGCCGACACGCTCACCCCAATGGAAGTCCGGAGGAAGAAAATCAAGGTCAGGCCTTTTCTCTCTCCTCCAGAGGGCGACATCATGCTCTCCCATGCGTTCGCTTCCATAACTCCAGTCCTCTGTGGTGTGCAGATCCGAGAGGAGATCGAGCAGTATGGGATCAAGATCTACCAGTTCCCCGACTGTGACTCTGACGAGGACGAGGACTTCAAACAGCAGGACCAGCAGTTGAAAGTGAGTGGACCGGAACCCTCTACAGTGCCACACCCTACCCCCTAACCCCTAGCCCTAGCCCTGACCCTGACCCTAACCCTAACCCTACCTCCTAACCCCTAACCCCTAACCCTGACCCTAACCCTAACCCTAGCCGTAGCCCTAGCCCTGACCCTAACCCCTAACCCCTAACCCTACCTCCTAACCCCTAACCCCTAGCCCTGACCCCTAACCCCTAACCCTTGCCCCAACACCGTTGCCACCACAAACCGTGGTGCAGGGCCGGAGGCTGGCCCTGGGGTCACCACCATGTCCTGGTAGGGCTCCCAGGCTGCCTGCTGGTGCTTTGGATGAAGCCTCTGTTGAATGACATCTGTGCGTTCATCTCCCCTTCTACATCCTGTCCTCCCCAGGACAGCATTCCATTTGCTGTGATTGGCAGCAACACTGTGGTGGAGGCCAAGGGGAAGAGGGTGCGAGGCCGTCTGTACCCCTGGGGTATCGTTGAAGGTGAGCACAGCGGGGAGTCCACTCCGCTCCATTCCGTGGCAGCCATGTTGAGTTGGTCCTCAGCGTGCGGCTGTGGGGCTGTGGGGCTGTGGGGCTGTGGCCCCCCGGGCTCAGCGTGCGGCTGTGGGGCTGTGGGGCTGTGGCCCCCCGGGCTCAGCGTGCGGCTGTGGGGCTGTGGGGCTGTGGCCCCCCGGGGTCGGCGTGCGGCTGTGGGGCTGTGGGGCTGTGGGGCTGTGGGGCTGTTGCCCCCCGGCTCAGCGTGCTCGTACAGGAGTCCCTGTATGGACGATGGTAGAGAGGCCACAGCCCATCACAACCAGGTGGTGTAAATGGCGTTTGTGTTCTCCCCCCAGTGGAGAACTCGTCCCACTGTGACTTCATCAAGCTGCGCAACATGCTGGTCCGCACGCACATGCAGGACCTGAAGGACGTGACCCGGGAGACCCACTACGAGAACTACCGGGCCCACTGCATCCAGAGCATGACGCGCATGGTGGTGAAGGAGCGCAACCGCAAGTACGCCCCGCCTGTGATGTCATGTGATGTGTAGCTCATGGTAACATATGTAATGTGATGTTATGTAATGCAATGTGAACTTGAAGCTCATGGTAATGTAATGTACTGTAATGTAATGTGTACCTGAAGCTCAAGGTAGTGTAAGGTAATGTGTAGTTGAAGCTTGTGGTAACACATGTAATGTCATGTGATGTAATGTAACCTGAAGTCTGTGACCCTGCAGTAAGCTGACCAGGGAGAGCGGCACAGACTTCCCCATGCCTGCGGTGGGCGGCGGGGCTGAGGGCGAGACGGAGAAGCTGATCCGAGAGAAAGACGAGGAGGTACGGAACACGCTCCGCCACGCGGACACCGGCCGCCACCGCGACCCCGAGCTCCAGGCCCACCGGGAGCCCCCGGAGGCCCCGGCCCACCCGGACCCCCAGCAGACAGAACACGATGTGGCTCTCTAACGCGGTGTTCAGCCGCCTGACCTGTTACAATGACATGAAGAGGTTCATGTTTCCCCTCAGCCCCCCGTAAAAGTCACTGCACGCCTGTTTTGAAACCTTAAAGTTTTAAAGTGCATTTTAAGTAGTTTATTATTAGCGGCTTTCCCACATGGCCTAAAGTGAATGGAAATCATGTTAATTGAAATGCTGTTAGTTGGCACCATGGAAACTCTATTCCCCAATACCCCGAGACCCCAACTCAATCCTAACCCTGACCCCGAGACCCCCAACTCAATCCTAACCCTGACCCCGAGACCCACAACTCAATCCTAACCCTGACCCCGAGACCCCCAACTCAATCCTAACCCTGACCCCATCAAACCCTTTGCGTATATTTGCATATTGGACCATGATAGTGCATTTAAACGTATTGTGTTGTACCGATGGTGTGCCATCCCAAAACCAAACGCCCGTTGGTGTTCTGCGATATGCGACCATTTGTCCAAAGAAATGCTTGGAAACATTCAGAGATCGTACGGCTTTGTACTTTTAAACGTTTCCCGCTCCATTAACACCAGCAAGGTACAGACCGGTTCCAATTTCAGTCAAATGTAGGAGTCTTGGTATAATGAATGTGTTATTTATAGTATACTTTAAAGGTCCAGTATGTAGAGTTTAGTAACGATCAGAGAGGTTGCAGATTGAAACGAACTGAATCACCCAGTAGTATCAGTAGTATATAATCATGGTGGTCACTGTACACGCTGTAGGACATGAGGTAGGCCTCTTCAGCAGCCTAGGGATGGCTCTCTGTCATTCTCCTGGAGAGCAGGCAGTCACAAGCCAGCGTTGACTTGCTCTGCGGTGTGTGAATGACTTGATCAGCCAATGTCTCCAAAACGTGGATTTATTAAAGAATTCACACTCACTTATCACACCACCTTGCTGTGGCAGCATGCTAAATACAATGGTGTGAAATCAAATGTTCAATTCTAATGGTGTGAAACCATTTGAATGGAATCCTCTGGATTACATTGGATGCTTTGGAGCAGAAGCTCGTCTTCCCTGGACTACTTGAGGCTTGTGCGAGAGCAGGTGGAGCTACTGAGACACTTAACACCATGCTGTGTGATGAGTGGGGTCCGCATGGCCAGTGGTTGACTTTTATGTCTGAGAGAAGGTTAAGTTTGTAGGACTCACAGTCTAACGTGATCTCATGCAACTCAATACATTAGACTCATTATAACACATAACTCTTTACATTACTCATTATAACACACAACTCATTACATTAGACTCATTATAACACAACTCTTTACATTAGACTCATTATAACACGCAACTCTTTACATTAGACTCATTATAACACACAACTCTTTACATTAGACTCATTATAACACACAACTCATTACATTAGACTCATTATAACACAACTCATTACATTAGACTCATTATAACACATAACTCATTACATTAGACTCATTATAACACATAACTCATTACATTAGACTCATTATAACACAACTCATTACATTAGACTCATAATACACAACTCTTTACATTAGACTCATTATAACACACAACTCATTACATTAGACTCATTATAACACAACTCATTACATTAGACTCATAATACACAACTCTTTACATTAGACTCATTATAACACAACTCATTACATTAGACTCATAATACACAACTCTTTACATTAGACTCATTATAACACAACTCATTACATTAGACTCATTATAACACACAACTCATTACATTAGACTCATTATAACACACAACTCTTTACAAGCCTCCTACTCAGCTATAAATGGATCACTGTAGGTCATGGAGCCTCTGTCCTGCAACTTTTTACA
>OMKI01039241.1:0-15337 GCA_900302315.1 Phycis blennoides
CGGAAAGAGGGGGGGGGGGGGGGGGGGGGGGGGGGCGGGAAACACTGCTCACCTGGGCCTCTGGGAAGAGGTGAGGGACCAAACAAACAACAGAGTTATGACATGAGGATCAGAAGAAGACAGACGGCTATCAAAGGCAACATGCATACATAGAAGTCAGGGTATGTGACATGGGACTGAACTTAAGTGATAGATTGTGCCCGAGCTGATCAAACATACAACCCAGTCTGACGTGCTCTATTGCATTATGTTAAAACAGACGAGGTGGCCTTTACACACACACACACACACACACACACACACACACACACACACACACACACACACACACACACACACACAGACAGTGTGCTGCCCACTTCTGGCCACAGATCGATGGTGAGAGGGGCTGACTGGTGCGGGCAGATCTATGTTAGGATAACTAATAGCCCTTCATCTATCAAACATGGTGACAGAGTGGATACTGACGCAGCTGCATATATATTGGTTATGGTTATGGACATCTGACGACTAAAATACAATGCAAGTGTTCAATATCCAATAATCTGTATTGGATAATACTATAGTCATTATCATCATCATCATCATCATCATCATCGTCAACATTTTTGAAATAATCAATAATTGATGGTTATAAAGTATAAAATATAATAATAATAATAATAATAAATAAGTTATAGAGGTAGGTTTTCCCTATATAATATGAACATAATATCACAGATTACTATTTGCATATTTTAGGTCCTGAGGGTCTTCTAAAAACCCTGATGTCTTCCAGCCTCTATCCTCTAGAGGTGAACATACAAATGAGGCATGTTTGTCCTTGCTGTTTTAGAAGATGTCAATTGTATACAATCAAGTGCAAAGTATCAAACAAAATATTCTTTCAAAAGATGTTTGTACCATTCTCATTCCCACTAGCTAGTCCAGTGAACTGCGGGAGGCCGGTACAAGATGGCACTGCTGATGGCTGCCTCTGTGTTTTGTGCAATTTTTTTCTTCCACTGTGTTGATTGTTTATTGTTATTGTCTATTGTCTTTTGTTCACTGTCAACCACCAACCAGTGAAATTATTTGGATGTGCAAACTTACTTGGCAATAAACATTTCTGACTTCTGACATGTATCACAACAAAGAAAGACATGTTCTAGGTAGCCAACACCACAAACACTAGAACAACAACAAAGTACGCAACTCAGCCAATGAGATGTTCCCAGAGAAGATGGGTCTTCAGATGTGTGTTCTGGGTGATGACAAGCAGCCCAGCTGAGCTACTATAAAACATGAACACAGAGGCACTTCCTTGCCTACTCCAATAATCAACCCCGACTTGGCAGACGCTTTGATGACCGCCACCCTCCACAGAGATTGGATGTCATTAGTTTGAGTCCGATCAGTTTCCTCCTCACCACCCCGACCCTCAGGTCAAGTCAATAGTGTAGCAGCACACTGAAGGTGAGCTGCTATCATAGTGTCTGTACGCATCATAAGCAGCCAGCTGATGAACAGCAAGCCTCCACGCAGGTCAGAATGGGTTTTGTAGGGGTGTACACAAGAAGCATGCACACAGACACACCCTTTGCCCCGCAATCAGGGGGCGTTTCTTTCATGTGACCTCAAGGCACAGGTTCCTTCAATAACCTCTCCTCCATTGACAACCTGACTTCAATTAACACATAATATACAGAGAGCATTATTTATATTGCAATATTTTTTTTCAAGATTCAAGATTCAAGCTTTTATTGTCATCACATCCAGGACATGACGAGATTACAGTAGCTGCCACAGTTTTAGTGCATTTAAAAGAAGAAAGGGAGAAAGAAGAAAGAAAAAGGCCACAAAAATAGCAAAGATAGCACACATACTTAAAACTTAAAAACTTAAAAAACAGTGCAGATTCAAATACTGAAAAGTGGTAGTGCAAATGAGGGTGTGAGAATAAATATGAAGTTATGTAGGAGGTAGATTGGGCTGTAGATAAATAAATAAATAAATATGAAAAGATGCAAGTTAAATTAAATTAAATAGGAAGATGAGGTTTCTACCTGGATGAGCTACCTGATGAGCTCTATTTCTACCTGGATAGAGCTCATCAGTTCATTTTAGGGTGTGGAACAACAAACAATTTTATGTGGCCACAATTTGATATTGATAACAACTAATGTTAATATAGAGGCCGACAACAATCCAACCAAAAAAAACTCCTAATATTACCCGTCCCATATGACACCCACATCCTGCGACCGGAAGCCTACTGAAAAAGGGACCATCACAGCAAACCCAGCAACCCATTCCTCAACCCATTCCTCATTCCTCATTCCTCAAAATGCTTTGCTCCTTTCCATGGACTATGGTCTCCATCTCCTCCACAGTCCCAAAGAACTGTAAATACAGTCCCGCAGATTACCATGGCTTCCAATCCAAATGTTACTGGGCTAATCGGCAATAGTAACTACAAACTAAAAACAGACAAAAGGAATCGGTCAACCGATCCATCCGTCCAGCCATCTACCCTCATAGAAGAAGAAGAAGAAGAAGAAGAAGAAGAAGAAGAAGAAGGGCATTTCGCAGATGCTCTTATCCAAAGCGCCTTCAAATCAATACATTTGTTCGACATGTGGAAGTGGGCATCAAACCGCCAACCCTCCGGTTAGTGGACAACCCGCTCTGTCCACTGAGCTATGCTGCCCTGATGCCTGCTGTGAATCCATCACCTCTCCATCCGTGCCCTGTGTCAAGCCACGAAAGTCAACAGTAACAGATGAATACTTTGTTAGCTTGACATATGTTAATTGGTTAGCTGCATGTTCTGTGTGTTACATATTTCCAAATCCCAGCATCATTAAACAACAGAGAGGACCAGGTAGAAAGATGTCTGAATGCACCACAAACGAAGGGATGAGTGTGAGGGGAGAAAGACTGCGGTGAGGTCAGGCGGTGCGCTAGGATGATGAAGGATGATGAAGGATGACTCTAGCAGGGCTGACGTTGCGCTCCACAGGACCCTCAGAGGCAGAGGGCTGGGTGGTAGGTAGAGTTGGGGGGGCCTGCCCGATTTAGAGCAAAACAGCTGGTCTGCATCCTCGCTACGCACACATCTGCCAACGCACGGTGGGCGAGCGAGGTTCACTCTCTCTCTTTCTCTGATCTCCACCTATTGCTGCCGTCCTTACATAGCCTTCACTTTAGATGAAGACATTCCTTAAGTCCATAAACATACTATAGCTGTTTTGTTTATGGATACTCATAATATACAAATGTAGCCCCCCTTTATATCAGCACTTGACCATACAAGTCACCATTGTATTTCACATATCATCTGTCATCATATCATCAACAGTCAAATATAACTAATAGGCTAATTATATTTCATCATCTAGGAGATTCTTTAAAAGCAAATTGCAGCGGACAACCAGGTAGGTTGGTGGTTTTTGGCTGACGGTTGAAATAAACCCAGTACCATTCGGCCTAAAGTCGAACACCCTATATAGCCACTACTACAATATCCCCCACTATTTAGGCCTATGTAATTGTATACAGCCCCATGAGGTTTGTCCAGATTGAAACTAAGTTGACTCACCCTTACATAACACTTTTAACTTGTAATGAAATTTAGTATTGCTTGCAAACTACTAAAGTAGTGTACTTGCACTCCTTGACACCTCGGGGGCAAAGGCAATATCGTGCTGTTATTGTGACTCTGCGGGGGAAATGCAGCAGTTTTCAGTACGACAGTAACGGTTACAACGAGGGCTTGGTGTGAGTCATCACGAGGAGCAGTGCCGCAGCATTGGAGATCTCACCTGTGGGTTTAACGTGTAATCATTCTGCTGGGCCCTCGGGGAGCTCTGGAGATTAAAACGGACCCGAGCTCCGCTGGCGGCTGGCTGGCTCGCAGGCCGGTGGCTGTCCGTGTAGCCCGGAGGGAGAGGGCCGTGCAGTCGGCTGGGCAGTAATCACACCTCCACACCGGCTCGCTGAGCGGACTCTCCACGGAGCTCCGCCTCAAGGTGACGACACGTCGTCCATGACCGGCGAGGGGCTCCGGGAGCATCTTCAGCGAGGTACATTTGAGGTCGTGTGTAAGTTATGAAAAAGTTATGCATATTACGCATTGTGTCAAACAGTTACTGTTCTCATTCTAATATTTTAACTATAGGCTAAACCCATTTGATTATTTTGCAACTAATTATAGACTATATTTATTGAAGACATCCAACAAACTATTTCTCCTAATCAAAAAACACAATTAAACGGTTCTACCGAGCATATCACTGAAAGACGAGGGCTAAATAATATAAAATGCTATTCCATTCCCCAGTGGTATGAACTGGAACTGTCGGGCTCGTATACAATAAAAAGGTCAGCGTTTCTATAAAGGATTTATCAGATCCCTAATAACAGTTATCAATTCAACCCGCTACGGATAAAGACGATGCCGGCACTTTGAATATCCAATTTATTTCTCATTTCCCGATGAAGACATCAGTCTTGGAAAAGCTTTCTGCATTGGGAGAGAAAATAATGGCCTTATTTTATGATCTAATATTAGGCATCAACCAGAAGACAAAATAATATCTACTTGTAATATATGCATGTATCATGTGTATTTATATTGCATACATATTTATACCATATGTATATGGGTATTGGGTAATCCCATTCCTAACATTGTAATTAAAGTTCTCACTTTACAAAACAAGTCACACATTTAACATACAAAACAAAACACAATCCAGTTTAATATATCCTCTTTGTTTTATTAAAACAACAAACATCAAGTGTTAGGCTGAAGAAAGAGCAGACCAGCATGTAAGCCAAGAAAGAGGTTCATTATGACAGCAGACTAAAAGCCCACAATAGCTGCTTTTAATTTTGAACTCATCAGCAAGTGAACCGCTAGGACGATGCCAGTGTGCATTGTGAGAGCGTTACACTTATAAAAACAATCCTAAATACAAAAAGAGTCAAATACGTTGGCCCTACACCACCATCACCATCACAAGACGTCCGCAATCCAGTTAGCTACAGTTACAAGCTCGTTGGACGTATTGATGCTGCTACTGTTGCTATTGGGGACACTGCCTTTGTGAATTTGTGAGACATTTCTTCAGTTTATACATATACTGAGTAATATCATTCTGGGTAACCCAGATATGAAAACAAAATAGAACAAATATGATACAAGATAGGCCTAGGATCGTAGTTAAAACAGCACTGGAGTATCACACGTTCATGGCACAAATCCGCTCTAGTGACATTGAGTATAGTGCGCAGGAATTACATGAATGCTTTTATACAATGCTGAAACTGGTGTACATTGCTACTGTATGGTCTCTTCCCCTTTTGACACATGAAATATTATACCTAGATTATTCAGCTGAAAAGTTCTTGAAGTACAGCATGTCTTTTTTCTATATTATCTGTAAAATAAGAGCCCTGAATCATCGTCATTCTCGCATGGTTGAGTCAATGAAAGGAATCCGTTAGCTAAATACAAAGGGTTCATTTTGGCCAATACTCAAGTCTCAAGTGCTTGGAATATGTTAAAGTGAGGGCGCCTGCATGGGAACCTTCTGAACGGTGCACCAGGAAAACACAGCAGACACCATTGAGCTGTCCAAGCAGTGTTAAGTTTGGTTTTTGTTCAGGGAATGAGGGATTTCATCCGTTGTCTTTGGCGTACGTTTAAAGCAGGCGTTGTTGTGTTTTCTGTTCATCAATGTGGCGGTTCTCCATTTTGTGTTGGCTTGCATGGTGCCGTACGCAAGGTCATCTCCACTCGACGCCTTGCGTCTCGATCCTTCTCACGCACACTCAAACACATTGGTCAACCAGCCTCAGCAAAGAGGACTAAAAGAATACAAAAATATATATGACCAATTAACAGTGTAAGAAATGAATAACCAGTGTGAGGAATCCTATAAGTGATTCATAAAGGGAGAATATGAATGTTGATATGTGATGGTGAGGGGTAGGTCGGCGGCATCACATGGCTACAGAACCTTTGTTTCTGCGTTCATACTCTGTTCATACTCTGTTCCACCCGTCCAGCCTGCAGTGTCCGTCCTGGTTAAGACCGCCGGTATTAAATAATGATGTGTTACATGTTAACATTGTTAACAGAACCGCAAACACACACACGTGTATATATAGAGAGAGATATATATCTATATCTCTCTCTATATAAAGAATACAATCTAATCTGAGCACCATCCACTGAATGGTGACAGCTTGTGGCTGTTCTCCGAGCGTCCTGGGGGCTGGTGTGGCAGTGCTCTAACACTTGTGCTTCATGGCAAGCTGCAGAGACAGAGGAGGAGAGCGAGAGGTGGGTGGGAGAGAAAGATGGGGGTAGGCCAGAGGCCAGGCGGTTAAATTAGGTAACAGCTTCCTACAGTAGCAGTAATGTATATTCCAACATCCAACGGGAAATGCAAGTCAGCACAAAACCCCAGAATGTGCTTAGTAATCCCTGTTTTATTATTTGTTATCCTGTGATAGATTCGAATTTTTAGTGGTGTTTGCCTGATACTTCTCACAAATAATACAAATAAAAGTGCAGCA
Source organism: Phycis blennoides (assembly GCA_900302315.1). Taxonomy (NCBI): domain Eukaryota; kingdom Metazoa; phylum Chordata; class Actinopteri; order Gadiformes; family Phycidae; genus Phycis; species Phycis blennoides. The sequence goes on from OMKI01039241.1 coordinate 6,568, forward strand.
CCCAGTGTCATTTTGCAGACACAGACAGACACACACGCAAACATACGAAGTGCGACTGTGCTGTTATGTAGTTCAGAGAATGACCAGGTGGGGGCAACAGAGCAGCACTAGAGGATGTTTGGCTTTTGGAGAGACAACCCAATGGGACGTGGGACAGTGAGGCAGTGTGCTACTGTTTGGAACCAACAACTTATCCTTTTGATTCATTATGTTTTTAAGATGGAGATATGCAAAGCATTTGGGAAAAAAACAATAAAGCACAAAGCCACACATCGAGGATTTTATTGGTTAACAAGTCATGAGAAGAGGACTCGGATGTGATTTAGTAAATTAATTAATTAATTATTAATAATTGTGAATCCAAACAAAAGAGTGACCGTAAGCTAATGCTAATGAGCTCATTAGTCCACACTATGACCAGGGCAGTATAAGAGTACAAGTGATTATTCACTGTAGATTTTACAGTTCCTCTCATCAGGCCTCAATGACGCTGACTTTCCTGTTAATGCTATTAATGAAAAGTAACATTCTGACCCCCAAATCAATTAAGGAAGAGTGTATTGCAGTGTAGTGAGCGACAGGATAGTGTCATGGTTAGGGTTTTCTATTCCTAGTCGAAAGGTACTGGGTTCCATCCAGCAGCCTAACCTATAGGCATCCATCAGCAATATGCCTAACCCCTACCTGCTCTCTAATGGCATTCATCTGAATTCACTGTCAGTCACTTTGAAAGACAGCGTCTGGTTAATTTCTAATGAATGGTAAATGTGATGTGTGCCAACCATCACCCACATGCCCTAAATGGGCGATTTAAAACCAAGTCAATGAAAGGTGCCCAAAGACAGCCTTGTGAAAACAGCCCTAATCCAGTGTATGAGATGGCACCTGTCTGTGTCTTATATAAAGACTACACAGCAGGGCTACAACCAGACGGTCTGATAGTGTGAGATCCAGCATGGTGTTGCTGGGAAGATATATGGTAGCCTGAGCCTCTTTGGTCTACTTGGACTTGGCCACAGATCACAGATCACAGATCTTTGATGCAGGATCTGTGACCTAAAGGATGGTGTATGATAATGATAAGACAACAGATTTTTGAGTAACAAAGTCAGAGTCACAAATGGGACTAACATGGACCTACATAAATACGGCAAAATATATATATATATAGAACTCTGACTTAAAATTAAGTGGGTGTCAAGTTCAATCAGTGATTGTGAGTGATGTGATATGTGATGTGATTGGTTGACAGCAAATTCCATAAATGCACACATCAACAAATGTGAAGCATGGATTAAAACAGTCAACAATATAATACAGCTATTTATTGAACAGCTTTTTGAGAAATGCTGACATATGGGAAACCATGAGGAAGATGACAGAGGAGTGCCTGCTGGAGCCCCAGAGATTTCCCCTTCATTTATTTTGTTTTGTAAAAAAGTACAAGAGTAAATGATGCTAATAACCTTGTGAAGCAGCACGACAATAAGGAGAGAGAGGATAATGATGTGAGTGGAGGAGACAGAAGCCCTTATTGCCAGCCACAAGTCCAAAGAAAACTATAAATGCAATCTGACTGTCTTCTAATGGCCTATTAGTATGTCTTACACCATTCTATGATGATAACATTTTATTTTATTTGGTTATATTCAATTACAATTGAATATAACAATGACATTTGAATAAAGTCATTTTGGATAAAAGTTTTTGCTAAATGACTGAACTGTAATTATATTCTATAAATGTAAATGTAATTCTCAGGGAGAAGTGCGTTTGAAAGAACATATCTACATCTCAGTTCAGATCCCACAGTAACACAGACGCTACATGCTGTATTTGAACAAACCTAAAACCGGGGGTCCCTCCCTGATGTCTCTCAGTGACGTCACCGCGGGGGTCTCACCTTGTGAGCCGTGACAGCGAACTGCTCGGAGCTGTCCATCATGTCGGCGGTCTTGTCCTCAGCACGGCCCAGCCGTTCGCCGCGCTCGTTCAGGGCCTGACTGGCCTTCTGCACCGCACTGCTGACGCTGCCGGCCGCCGTGTGCAGTATGCTGTTCCCTGGGGGAGGAGGAGAAGGGACGGGTCTGAGCTGATCGCAGGCAGGGAGGTGGGAAACACAGGACCAGAGCAGAGGAAAACCCCAGAGGAATATTGGTGGGGGAACTAAAACTGGACAACACGACAAACCACCAAATGGGGTTTTAAAAAAACCCCACTATTTTCTGTGAAAAGAGAGAATAGAAGAGAAACTGACATTTCTCTTACCAGGCACAAAGTAATTCAATGTTTCTCTTTCAAGCACCATCGAGGCCCTCTCAACGTCCTGAAGTGGACAATTCTCAAACCGAAAAACCTGTGCAACCGATCGCTCCAAAACGTGCCGTTCTCTGGTTGGAAAATGACCAACCCACTACCTGCTCTTTAATGACGTGAATAAACTTCACCTCGAGTCACATTAGAACTGCAACTTGGGGAAGCCCCGGATAGTCCTGTGGACAGGTTTACTTTAACAAGCCATTCACTAAAGCACTTCAGTTAGTGTGCCCAAATGGCGCGCCCAATGGAGTAAAACTATACTTTCACTTTCTCATTGTTGCCATGGTGCTGGCACTTTCCCGGGTGGTATAATCCATCACCTTGGGGAACACTATGTAGATGCAAGGGGAAACAACTGCATTGATTTGGAACTTGTGTAGTCCATTGTTATTTGTGAATTGCCTCCCGTAAAATGCCCGACAAGACAATGGGGGGACTTTTGCTTTGCAGTGCCACTTAAGAGGAGTACCTATTCTTTTCTGAAACAAAAACTGCCACTACTAGGGCTGTGTGAGAGAGGATTGGAAAACACTGAAAACACTGGCTCCAATTGTACCACAACAACAATGGTCATTATATTAAAAAATATATATATATATATATATATATTAGGGGTGGGACGGTTCACAAAATCCACGGTTCGGTTCGGTTCACGGTTTTGTGGTCACGGTTTTCGGTTCGGTTCGGTATATGTTGATTGTCATATGTTGATTGACTTTTGTCAACAACTTTCTTACCGCCGTCATCGTAGGTCACTCTAAATGCACAGTGGTCCCATACAGCAGACCGAGGCCATCCTTCAAATGATTTCGGTTTGCCGTAACCCGACCGACCCTGTCAATTCAGGACCGACCCAAATATATATTTTTTTCCCTTTTAGTCCGACCGATTTGCCGGCGTTGAGACCGACCATTTTTTTTTACTCTTCAAACTAATGCAAATACAATAAAACACTTTTAATTATATTTTAGTTAGTATCGCGAATATAAATTGCCTACATACACACGTAGGCTACGTTCTTTCTTTTATATTCGCTTCATGTCTGTTATTGTGGCTGCGGCTGCAGTAAAGAAGATGTTGTACGGGTTCAGGCACCGTAGCAATACATTTTAAAATGCATTGAAATATCTCGACACCGCTATAACGTAACACGAAGTTCTGGAAGAACTGTGGCCAGATCTTTACCCATCGCTTCTCCCCTCGAGTCTTACAGTGACGTGTCGACTGATGTCAAGGAGACCACTAAACTTTTACGGGTTGGAGACCCAGTCAGTGACGTCACGATATGCAAATGTGTTTAAATTCATACCGACGTATTCACCATGACCAAAATTGTTGTTTTTTAACTTAGAATTTTGAAAAAAAAATATATAGACCTACCTACCGACCTTTTTTTTTTTGGTTGTTACTGCAAACAGAAATATTTTTAAGGATGACCCTATAAAGTGCTGCTGGCGCATCTTCTAACAAGCTAGCAACATCTGGCTCTTTCCCACTCGCCATACCCACACAATTCTCCACAACAACTGACCCAATACTCTATTTCTATCTGCTACACCCGGCTACGCTGCTTCGCTTCTTCTTGTTGTTTACTACTGGTGGTTGGTTTTAGGCGCAGTACCGCCACCTTCTGCTCTGGAATGTACACGCTTCGCCTATGAGAAAAAGGAGCAGCGCATGAACCGAACGCAACACACGCGAATCGAACCGAGACAGTCGAACCGAACGGTTCGGACGGTTTTCATAAACCGTCCTATCCCTAATATATATATATATATTCATATTAACAACTACTGGTCCCAACCATGCACTTAAGATAAGCAAATGTATTGTGTAGCAAAGTTCTATGTCTTGACTTAAAACTATCTCAGGGAAAATAGATAAGCAATTGAGACATGCCCACTGGGGGCAATACCAAAGATTTATAAAGGGGTTGTTTCTTACTGGACAGTATATCTGTGCCGATAAATGAGTTGGAGGGAGCTGTTGAGGACAGAGAGTACAAGGCTAGAAGGGACTAAGTGTATTATTAAGACAGGGCTGGCCCTATTGCTTCGTGCTTCCCCCACAGGAGCCATGTATAATATACACAGCTCCTATACTACAGCTCTGCTGCAGTGGGCTGCAGGCTTCACGTTACCGCTCACAAGCAGACGGCCAGGACAGCTGTTGTTCATTCAGGAAGTAGTGAACTTGAAACACACACACAGGTACACACTATAGGAACTGTGCACGGAAACGATACCCACACGGTGACAACGTGTGTGAGTGCTGTCACCATGTTTTCCCCCCACATTGAGATTCCCGTGGGGTGACGATACAAACCACAGGCTGTCTGTCTCTGCAGGTTCCAATCAACCACCGCTCAGGGAAAGTTAAATTGCTGCTTTTTAATTTAACTTTTTCCAACTGGCAAGAGAAAATTGGATGGAAGGATGTCTCTCCATCAAATAGGCTTTAGGTGTTTACAGTAATTCATGATGGGTCATGTCCATGCATGGAGTCCTTGTTATTAAACACACCTCACTGGTTCTTCATTACTACTCTCTGCTGTAACACCAGCCAGCATGTACACACAATGTCGGATTTCCTCCTGCAAACCACCTTGTAACATCTGTTGTTACCCAACACTCCTCACCATGTTTCCGACTTGGAATGTAAAGCCTTACAGAGAAGGATGTAGGAAGGAAGACCTCTTCACCTTCAGACACTGCTCTCTTAATCCTCTCCGGCTGAGCAGCCAGCAAGAATAATATCGGCAATCCCATTTCCCAACCCACACAAACCCAGCCTTCACCAGCCCCCAGCCTTCTGTGAGCTTTCCAATAACGGATTATCTCCACCATTTTTTATTCATCTACCCTGCCCATCCACTCTCCTCCCTGGCTGATTCTTGGCGGTGAGGCAGAGTACATCATATTCACCTGATACTGGGGGTTCCAGTATCGAGAGCTGAAGAAAATAAATTCTCGACATTCATATTGTCATTGTCAGACAATCAGGTGTTACATTCGTCAGGAGTTCATGTTACTTTCACTTATTTTCAGGGGTGGGGGGGATATATGCACAGACTTTATTTTTGAGTGATATATAGGCTATATTGTGTGAGAAATAACATTGATTATGAATAAAAACGATACATATTATAATATAGAAATAATAGATTTTACTCAATAAATGTGTTTCAGTTTGAAATCTCATATGGTTTCATAGACAATAACACTTGGTTATTAAGACAGGGAGTCAAAACAACCCCATTTTCACATACATACTGTACATTCACATACACATACAGAGAGACAGAGAGACACAGAGAGATAGAGAGACACAGAGAGAGAGAAAGAGAGAGAGAGAGAGAGAGAGAGAGAGAGAGAGAGAGAGAGAGAGACGCACCCTTCCCTTTTAGATAGCACAAAAACATGGCCTTCCTTTTTCAACTGCTGTAACCTTTCACTCTAGTCACTGCATCACTAGCAAACAATGCTTACACTACAGGAGATATACATGCTAATAGGGGGGGAAGAGTAGGAGGGAACATTGTGTTCTAAACATAACACAGAGCCACATACAACAGCTAAACTGCTACCAGGTATTCATGTATACTCCTCTGAGAGGGAATTTGTTCGGCTGATAAAAGTCAGCATGCCGTAACACATTAACCACTATAATCTTCAGCATAAATGCCTGGACCGAGCAAAGCCTGGTGTGGGGTCCCTCCAAACAGGAGCGCTGTGGTAATTCTCCTTAAGCTAACACTCCCTCCCTCTCCACAACTCAAATTGCATGTTTGCCCTGAGAGTAAATCGCAAAATATGACCTTTCGATAACTAAATCCCTTATCCTGGATTCCAATTCCTCTCCTGATACATGTAGAACTACCGGTCTTGAGAATGTCAAGAATGTACACAAAATAGACTGTATATGTAAAGACTGGTCCAAGTCCAAGTTTATGGTTTATTTCTAAACACAGGTAATCAGGATGTATCCAAGGACAGCTTGACTTGTAGGGAAGGTTTGGTGGTGTAACAAACTGTCATCCAGTTTGTTTTAACAAACTGTGAGTTTACATGGTTAGTAAGAATGTAATGTATGCTTCTTTATGAGACACTCCTGTCTTACCTTGTCTTAGTAGATGCCCATGGTGGACAACCAACTCTTTCCTCATCTTGCTCAAAAAGACCCTGCAACGAACAACTACATCCTGGTTCTCTGTCATGAGAAAATATGCAAAGTCAAAAGGTTTTAACTTAAATTTACAAACTTTACGGATCTCTCGAAATGAGTGCCAAACGGTCAAAATGAGAACACGATGATGTTAAAGCACTTCAATCCAAAAGTTGTGTTAAAGTTTAGTTTAGTCCAATCAAATTACTAGTGTAGAGTATTGTTAGATCAAAACGGTGGTTTTTGCTATCAATGCACAACTGACACAACTGACCTTAGTAGGTCAGTTTTCTTTCCATGAATAAATATGACTTCCCTTCCACTAACCTAACCTTTGGAGTAAAAACTCAACCGATATTATCCATACAACAAAATAAATTGTGCATGCATGACACATATTTCACGTTTCTGGCCCTTCTGGCATCTTAAGCTAGAGCTCCAAAGTGCCGCCACAGGTGGTGCGACCTCCTAGGTGACCTATGTCTAGAAAAGATGTCATCTATTCATTGAACAGTCAGATGTTTTTTTCAATGCAGGGGCTGTAACCTGATAAAACTGACAAAAACATTCAAGTTAATAAAACTAAGCAGACTTTAAAAGCTTCCTTGAAAACGTTTTGAGGTTCTGGAGAGTGACTGGGAATCAGGGCATGTCAAAGTGCCCTGATAACAAGGCAAATACCAACTTAGTCTGGCAATACGTCTTTAATTATCAACCAATTACACGCTCACAGACAACTAAAACACTTGACCATGTATGCCCTACTTATGTACTTCTGAAACGTTGTAGATGCCATGCCTTGCTGTGCATCACTGATCAGGAACCTAAGGCAGTTGTACATATGTCTCACAAAGAATGGCTCTACAAATATACCAAATCACACAATGAATCCCAGATTAGTAAGCAATGGTATTGACAGACACACAGACACACACACACAAACCTTTAACAGGGTACACCAAAATGTGCTAAGAAGAAGCTCAATAGACAATAGTCTTGCCTTGCTGTCCAAAGCAAGAGTAAAGCTAACCACATTGTCGTCACCAGTGACAATGCCTTCCCAACACTGTGATGACCCAAGCACCAAAAAGACTAAAGTAACGAAAACACACAGCAATTGGTTAATTGTTTCACTGTATGTTTGCACAATTGTCTGGCTATTGGCTAATGTGTTGACGCAACCAATACAATGTGAGAGTTTGTCGTACGAGATGATGGGCTGTCTGGCTGGTTGATCATGTTGCCTTCATTCCTCTGGTCAGACATGTGGTCCTTCAGGTACATACTACATAAGTATCACATTGGTGTCTCAGTTTACACAACAGCTAATTAAGTTGACTCTCCTTGGGAAACAAACACTTTAATAGTCGCTGGTAACATGCACAATCTCTGGACATTCAACTTCCTCCCCAGAGGGTGAACTACTGTCTATCTTGAGGTGTATGACCTATTTTTTCCTATGCTCTCTTCTTCTATCCCTATGATGACATCAGACAAATACGCATGGAGCAACATACCATGGGTAAAAGCTATATCTATCTTTGTGATCCTCAGAAGGTCCACACCCATTGACGGTCTCTGTAGAGAAGAGTCCACCACAGTTATGGTCCCACACCTGAGCAGCTTGATGTGTTTTGTTTTGCACTGGTGTGAGACTTAAACTGGTATGGACAGAAGTGGGGATGGCTTCCTCTCCGCTCCTTGTCTTGTCACAACGCGGATGGTGAGATGTCATGCGTTCGCTTACATTATAAAATTGCTGAAATTGCTCCATGTCGACTGTCTTCCCCTTAGTTGTAGACACATTACAAGGCCTCCTATGTGGATATAACATGTGAATGTCGTTTGTTTTTGTTACTTTTCAAAGAGTGGTAAAAAATGATTATGTATCAATAGAATACATATGCTACATACAATAGCAACAAGGAAGTATTTTGTCTATGGAAAGAATTGTTGTCTTATGTAATGCATCTTTTAACTGCCCATGAACTTGTGTGATGCGGAGCACCACACAAGTGCGGAGTGCGGAGCACTACAATGGGATGATATTATGTAAAACAAAGGCCTGTAGGCGTTGGGTGTGATGCTACATCTGCTCCCCACATGAATTCCTGCTGTGCAGACACACTGCTTCACCTCACACCATGACATCACCCCCCCCCCCACACACACACACACACACACACACACACACGCACACATACAGTACAACCAAAGTATCACAACAACCAAGACACATTACTTAAAGACAGACACACACACAGACGCAGCATAACAACTTCCATAT
>OMKI01039241.1:15631-42383 GCA_900302315.1 Phycis blennoides
TTCAAAGAGTGGTAAAAAATGATTATGTATCAATAGAATACATATGCTACATACAATAGCAACAAGGAAGTATTTTGTCTATGGAAAGAATTGTTGTCTTATGTAATGCATCTTTTAACTGCCCATGAACTTGTGTGATGCCTGTCAGCCAGGCGGAGCACTACAATGGGATGATATTATGTAAAACAAAGGCCTGTAGGCGTTGGGTGTGATGCTACATCTGCTCCCCACATGAATTCCTGCTGTGCAGACACACTGCTTCACCTCACACCATGACATCACCCCCCCCCCCAAACGCACACATGCACACACACGCTGTACAAGCAACACACAGCTAACCTCTGCTTGTAGAATGAGAAGGGTTGTTATGTTTGGGTAAGGTTGGGGTAGTAGAGGTTGAGTACGTGTTTCCATAAATAACTCCATGAATAAAACAGCAGGCCCAGTGCAGTTCAAAGACGTGCTGGTAAACAGATCGATACTTGATTATGCCGTGCAGAATTCCACAGCCCTGACAGTCTACTGGGCCACAAGAGAGAGTAAATTGTCAACCCTTGCGAAAACAATCTCGACACCATCTCCCAACAGATAGCATAAACACGTGTGTGCACACACACACACACACACACACACACACACACACACACACACACACACAGATCACATTAAATCAACAACATGCAAATTCTATTCATTTAAAAATGTTAGGAAAATTATGATTATTATTATTATTAACCCTTGTTTACATATGGGAATGGCAGGACTTGCGACATTCCCCCACAACACAGCAAATTACAACAGTAGCAGTGTGTCTACCTGCTCTGACGATAGTAGTAATATAGTAAGTAAACAATGTCTTTGACACTGCACACTCATTAGTACAATTAGTTGGTTGGTCGGAACTACTAGTTTGTAAGTCAATTATGGGCTGAATCATAATTGACAAACAACAATAGATGGGCCGTGGGTCTCTACAGAAGGGCAAAATATGTACGCACCTGCGTCCCAGAATCTGAGCATAGTCCATGGAAAGGTCCCACACTCAGTTATTAAATGACTCTGGTAGTGTTATTTATGTGAAGCTGATGTGGCATACAAATCAAAATATACGCAAACTTCAACTAGTGTGTGATAAATGACCGGGACAATGTAGCAGGACAGATGAAGCAGGCGTTGTCCTGATGGTGCAGTCATACTTGTGGAAAGGTGCACGTGACTAGGCCTGTAGCGGAGAGACCCATGGCGGTCCCATGGCGGTTATTCCACACAGAAAACCTAGCGGTTGCGACCTGCGCTCAGACGTGTAGGCGCGACACCGCTGTCTGCGGCGGCAGGCGATACTTACCTCCCATCAGCTTGGCCTGACAGTTGAGGAACTCGGGTTTCCTGGTGGGCGTGTAGCGCTGACAGGTGTGATGGAGGATCTGGACGAAGGTGCACTTCTCTCCCGCCGAGCTGGCGGCCCACTGGTCGAAGGCGTTGTCGAACGTCAAGTCAAACTCAGGACAGTCCTGGGAAAACCCGCGCACGCAAGGAGGCCATGAGTCAAGCTTGAGAAATGGTGTGATGGGTGGGGACAAGTTACTATTCATCGTTGAGTCATTGAGCATTTCGCACTTTCATCGAAAGCATTTTACGGTGAATAAATAGTTTTGGATAAAATGTCATTAATGAGCAGTTCAGGGTATCTTGCTTGAGGATACAGACTGTGGACATTGGGGTTCAAACCCAGAACCTTTGGGCTCGGAGTCAAACACCCTAACCTCACAAGACAATCCAGCCCTCTGTAAAACAAACTCAAGAAACAAGTTTATTTTCCCATAAACTATAGAGGGAGAGTATTCAATAATGCAGATCTATGCAGAAGTGACATACTCACTCTGTTGGGGTCGATGCCGTTGATTTGCTGTAGCTGGTCTATGGTCCACATTGACCTCTTGGCGAAGGCAGAGGAGCCCTCGAACTGCTTCACCTTGGTAATGGACAGCTGGGATGGCTTCCTATTCGTAACTGTAAAGAAACGAAAAGAGAAAAAATGCAGATTAAGGTTAGTCTTATTGTTGGGGTCAGATTAATTTAACCTTCCTATGTTTGACAGGCCTGGTTTAAACAATGACTTCTGGATAGGGATGCAACAATCACTTTTGTTTTGGGCCAATACGATCACCAATCTTTTTTACGTTTGATCAGCTGACCTAATAGCAAAGACAGATTGTTATTAATAGCAAAATACATTAAGGGGATGTTTCTTATGATAATCCTTGTATGCTGATTATAAATACAAACTGAAAACACTTGGTTTTTAGTTTGAGCGATATAAGCACTGTGTTATATGCTATTGTAAATAAGCCTTTGCTATTGTATTATAATACCAAAGACTGTATGGATAATGCACACCCATCACCAATTTAACGTATACATACGCATGTACATGGGTGATATTTGTATTTGATTTGATTCCTGTGATGGGGCAGAGGTTAACATTTGATGTGTTCCTCTGTTGTGTTATGAAGAAGTCAACCGAGTTGCTGATACCCTATGGTGACATTATTAATAAACAAATGTCTTTTGGCTTTATTTAGTGAGTTTTACACAGACAAAGTTCAAAAGTTTGAAGTTGGTGAATGTATAGAATTAGGGTGGGTAATTGAGCCAAAACTACAATTCAAACATCAAACAACATAAATAGCCAGTATGCAAAGGAAAGGGCATACAAGTTCACATAGTTTATTATAGGCTGCCTACGCCAGAACCTTGAAATTGGAACAGAGCCGTATTCTCTCAACAAGCCGTGAAATGTGTGAGCGCTGCCAACGGCTTCACTCACCAGGCTCAGACTGGGGGTCCAGCTACAGTGGACAGTGTGCTTCTGAAGCCTCGGTTTCAACTAAGTCTTTGCTGCACACATTGAACCATGTTGACATGCAAGTACTACGGCTGCAAATGTTTGGCTACACTACACTCGGGATATGCCATTTAGAGACATCATTATTTTGGAAATTGCTGTCACGCATCTGCCATTAAAGCGGCTCAGTAGCCAGTGAGTTTCACACAAAGCAGAAGGAATTGCAGCCTTGTCCCATGAGGTTATAGTCAAATACTGGGGGTGTGGGAATAATGACAAGCGCAAGTCTACAGTGTTTTTGCGTGAACCTTTTTTTTTTAAACCCTGTGAGAATGAAGCCTGTTCTCCAGTGAGATGCAGGCTGATTATTGCATCCTATAACCAAGATAAACAAAACTGGCTATGTCCCCAATCATCACTATTTTAGGCCTGATATCCGCCAATAATGATCAGTGGCCAATCTATCAGTCCATCACCACTCCTGGGCTACATTATGACAACTGGAGCATTTGGGATGTAAAACCTGCGTAAAATCAGTATAAAGCAGACTAGCAAAAGTCACACGCTTCCTCTGTAACAGCTGTGGGTGGCAGAATCAACAGTGAACATTAACAATGGACATTCCACTGTTGGCTCCAATAATAACAAGAATCTGATGATACATTTCCTAAAGGAAGCCACAGCCTGATCAAGAACAGGCAGACTCCTGTAAAAAAAAAAGGGGGGATCCCCACATACAGTTCATGCCTTCTAAATGTGTGTTGAATCCCGATGTGTCTGTACAGTGTACGAGTTACAAAAAACACAATAGTTTGCAAATAGCTGCAATGTGTAGAATGCACTTAGAAGTCCTTCCAAACTGTGCCAAACAGGTTGTTTTTCTTTATAAATAATGATTTATCAATCTAACTGATAAGTGAACTTAAAAACTGTATTTAGGAAAATATACAAAGCAACTGGAACGCTCAATTTTAACCAGAGGATACAGTCAAGCCAAACATCACTATCCACTTCCTGCTCTATGACATCACCCTGACCTGCCCTGACCTGACCTCCTTTTTCCAAGCATTCCCATACACTTCCATGTCATTCCCACCCAGGAATTCAACACTTGAGGCTTTCCATGCAGAGATCAAAGCTTACTGTGAATGGGTCATCCCAGGCTCATATTTGCGTCATGTGACCCGAGAGCTTCTTCTGATTGGTTGGATTGCTGAGCTTTCCATGTACCCGCTGGAAGACCATAACAAACATGCACACATGTTGCTTTGAGCAGCCCCTGGCTCATGTTAGCTCTACACATGTTTCACGTCAGATATCCAGCCAGGCCCCAAGTGCTGCCTTACCGAGTGTCTGGCACTGATCACTGCAGCGTTGGTATTCCTCTCATTTAAAATGCTAACATCTGGGTCTTTGTTGTCATCATAATGGCTCCCTGCACTGCTGTTGGTCCGTGCTTTGTTTTCCTTCAATATGTTCGGAAGCCGCACCCTTTATTCTTCATTCAGAGTGGATTTTCATAAAAGGGATGGGTGTTGCATCAGAAGGGATGTTTGTACAGGTCTGCTAGGTCAATTTGGACAGCTGTAGCTCATTGTGTGAGGGTGGCCTGACTCTGGGTGGAATACAGTAGATAGAGAGACAGGAAGATGAAGACAGAGACAGGCTATGGGGAAGGCGTCCCACAATTTCATACCGTTTTGTTCGTTGTTACGTTGATTCAATTCTAAACCACACAGACACAAGTTACATGGATACATATTGGGTCACAAGTTGGCCTTCGAGAGAAACCACCAGAGCACTGAATAACCAATGCGCTGTCGGGGTTGGGGGGTATAATGAACCACTATATGAAAGTGTAGAACTGTAAAAATAAAAGGTGATTCAGTACCAAGTGGGAGTCCTTTCTCACACATGTGCACTGCACACGGTACTGTACAGAGCAAAGTGTCATGCCATATCATGATTAACTTGGGGATCCAAGGGACAAGAAGGGGAGGCATGTACAGTGGAAGAGTCCAGTCAGTGGATTCAACTAAAGTGAGAGAGAGAGAGAGGAAAATAAGAAAATGAGAGAGAAGAAAACAAGAAAATGAGTGAGAGATAGTAAAAGGAACAAAAAGAGTCGTAGAGAGAGCAGAATGAGAAAGGCCGTCTTTGTTCATGTGAGGTGTTATTCCATCATGCACTGGCCAGACGCTCTGTAATCCCGTGTCACTTGTCTGGAGATCCGTCATGAGTGTGACCTGACGGCCAATGAGGAAGAATCTTTTTACAGTGGTTTAAAGGTAGCTGTATAGTATGGTAAAACATAAGGGCAAAGCAAAGAGCAAAAGCAGTGAACCTTTCTAAGGTTTCAAAATATGTAACAGATGATCAAAACATTTGCCATTTGTTGCTAGTCTGCTTCATTGGCCTCATAATATGTACATTTTCCAAATATTGAGAAGATATAAATACAGAGGTTGAGTTGTAGGGCAACAGGAAGTTGATATAAATAATAATCATAATCAAAAATACTTTGCACAAAGGATAATACTGAATCAGATGCATTCAGAAGTAGTGGATAATAATCAGAGACCTGATGGTGGGCCTATCTTCACAAGGAAAGGCATGAAAAAATAATGTAAGTTTCACCCTGCAGGAGCTTTTGAGTGTATCGTCTCATATATCCATGCATTATCATATCACAGGCTAAGTGGTAGCATTACAATCTGTAACACTCTGGATCAAACCAACCAGTCAGTATAAATCAGAAAAATATCTAATTGCCATCCATTACCAAAAGAAAAGGTTAATGACAGACATCATGTTGAACGGCAGACCCTAATGTGCATCTGCACCTCTAAGAACATATCTAAAGGATGAAGTACTGCTGCACAGCCCACTGGCTATACTCAGGTCTTCATCAAACAGAAACACTCTTCAGAGCCTCTCAAATCAATATTCAGACCCTGCCTTACAATTTGGGCAAGTCACTCCCTGACTAACTAAGCAATTACTAAGTGTCATCAGAGGGGCTGGTTTTAATGAAAGAGCAAACGTTGAAGAGCAGAAAAAACATTACACACAGGTCCTTTTCTCACTAATGGGAACTGAAGGCAAGAAAGACAAGAAGACAAGAAAAATAAAGTCAATCATCTGTGATCCCTGTTGATTCATAAATTATTTATCTGAACTTGTTTTCTTTAATGAGAAAAGGCAAGGATACAAAATATATATGAAATATTAATCAGCAGAAAATGTGGAACAGTGTTTTGTGGAGACTATCAATTCCCTACAGGGCAGCGTTTATACCCTTTCAGACAGTTCAATTCAGGCCACGCCAGCACAGCTTTCTTCAGTGACTCAATTACTTATCACTACTACTAAATAACCAACCAGTGACTATACTAGTAGACTTACTATATGACTACTAAAATAGCTGGTGGTTTTATCTAAAGCGTCCTTTATATGTCATTGATAACCAGTTAGGCCCAAAGGTAGACTGTGGACATTGTGTTCAAACACCCTAACACTAAGATATCCTGCACCAAATCGAATCGAAAAAGAAAGCAACTACGAATGAATTTAGAAAACGCCAAAAAAAAAAAGAAGCTAAAAATGGGTGACTACTATGGAGTTTCTGCCAAAGTGTGATGGTGTGTGTCTCATATCTTCTGCCAGAGGAAGTTTACAGTATGGTTCATGGCTACTTACTCTCAAACTCTCAAATGTCCTTTGAATCACAGGGGCCACGCTGAGCTCATTGTCATGGGCATGATCTTTTGCCTGAAGGGAATCCATATACCAGCCAAGGATAGGAGGCGTCCCAACAACGCACCAGCAAAATGTTATCACGGTTGTGGTTACTAGCAATGCTGCTGGTAGTGATGATCATGTGCGAAGTGTGTGCACTTTATATTTTGGCCAAAGGAAAATGGACCCAAGCATTTGAGTTTCATGTTTAACAGAGTGCTTTGCAAACTTAATGTGATCCAGTGCAACTCATGCCAAAGTAAGTGTTTTGGCAGTGGAATGTACACAGCTAGACTCGGCTAGTGTTCAGCACAATCAAATCCACAGAATTATGTAGACCACCCAAGGAGGCTCAACTTAAAAGACTCACACAATGCTGTAATGTAATACAGCATTGTATTACAAAACTTTAAATTCAATCAAAAACCTCAACAGCCATAGCCAAAATCATCAACAAAATATTGAACTCAAAGAGACTACAACAGCAGAATACAGGTTATTTATTAGTTCAAATAAAAAAAATCCAAAAGGAGGAAGAAAGTTTAAAGATTAACTAATTGATCGGTGGAGACTGGAGAGGTCTTCATTAGACACCAGTTGTTATTTGAAGGCACACACACAGACACAAGCAGAAACACCTGCTTGTGTGCCCGTGCACACACACACACACACACACACACACACACACACCTACAAAAGTGTGACATTTTGTATAAATAATGCATAATTTATAATTGCATAAATAACATTGTCTATCTATCTTAAGAAACATTTTGAAGCTCCCATCTCCGCCAGATGGGCTATGGATCTCTTGAGAAATCTTCCGTTACATGTTACCGTAACCATGGAAGTCTGATTTGCATCCTACAAAAGGCACCTGTTGAGTGAGCATCTGGCTCAGGACAACACACAGAGGCTGGACACAAGACATCCACTGGCTACATTACGACTACATTAAGTCCTAGTGAACTTGCAGTAAGTCAAATTTCAGTATCTCCATTTGGATGCCAAAGAAGTGAAAGCCTATTAGCTAAAGAATGAAAATATTGATTCAGTGTTTTAAGGTAATAACCAGTGAAACAAAAATAAGAATGGATTTTTGAGTTTAAACTAGACATCTGCAAGCCATGTCATTAAACAGCTTAAGCAAGAACTCGTAGTGTGTAGCTTTCCTAGAAGAGGCCTCGCTCAGCTTTGTGATGTCAGTGTTTGCAGATCCAAGCCAGACATATGGTCCATGGCCGTTGGCCTTCAGTGTAACATCAACACAGAATGACCCACTACAACGCTACAGGTGTAATGTTCTGCTCTAAAGAAGCACTGCCCATGTTGAGGACACTATATGACCACATACAGTAAGGTAATCATACAGCAATAATAATAGCGCTTTCCTTGCAGGTTGAATTCTGCAGGCACATTATTAGAAAGTCTCAGAGTCCTTTTTCCACTGTCTATGTCCCATGATTACAGGTCTATTTTAAAGCCAGCCCCCGTGCTGCCAGCCTGCCAGAGCTGAGACACACTGTTATCTTCGGAGAAGGCCTGTCAAGCGGAAGAGGCAAGTTGCTAGCAGGCCCATCCACTAAACCCAGACAATCACCTCCACAGCTAACAACTAGGAGGCAGCTCCCCATGAGCTCTGGGTCTACAATGATGGAAACCATGCAGTGGCTGGCAAGACAAAGTTTGTGGTGCATAGTGAGAGATACCACA
Organism: Phycis blennoides; assembly: GCA_900302315.1. NCBI lineage: Eukaryota > Metazoa > Chordata > Actinopteri > Gadiformes > Phycidae > Phycis > Phycis blennoides. The sequence goes on from OMKI01039241.1 coordinate 23,928, forward strand.
CACCATGTCATAGAGAAGACAAATATGTCTCAGACACACAACACACACAAAAGAGACTTAGACACTCTCAATTGAGTACAGCTACAATGCGCTCTTCAACAGTTTGTTACATGTTTTTGAGAGTATGTTTTTGACTGTATGGCCAGGATGCTGGCCATACAGTGAGTAGAACAAGTATGATTGAAGAGCTTTGAGCAACCCACAGTTTGTAACAGCTGCACTTTGACTTTAATGACTTATTTCTCAGAGAATGAGAGAGAATGCACATTTTCTGCTAATGATTGTTATGATGAAAACAATAGTAGGGGAAACTGATTCATTGTTGAAATATGAACAAAATGTTCATTTGTTTTCATTTCATTATACAATCCCAAGTGTGCACTATTTGACATTGTATAACCTCAGTGTGTTACCCAATATTTTTTGTAGCCAGCCAGATGCAAATTGTAAACTGTGGTTATTAGAAAGGTTTTCGCTCATTTTGTTTAAGAAAACATGACAATTAAAACAACACAAATGAGCAGGATTATTTCAATCAACATTGAATGTAACTTACCATATCTGAACTAACATCTATCTCATTCTCATCAGTCAATTGTAAAAACAATGTTGTCATAACATCATTGATAACTATATTGGTAAGTACAAATACACCCTTTAGCTCTCCATGACTTTAATTGGGCTTCATTCAAAACATGCACAAATTAGGGGGAACGCTTACTCCTTGCCAAAAGGTTATGTTTGATTCCCAATAATCACAGCCTACCTGCTGGCATCTGTCTAGAGGATTAAGCATAACCCCTATCTGTTCATGAATGGCATGCATCCAAGAGACCATCATGACCACCATGAGTTTAGACACCACAAGTTTGCCCCCTGACACTGTGCATTATATGAACCGATCCTAACCTATACAACCACAAACCTAACTGTCACAAACTATAGACACAATTGGATATCCACTTTAGACAGCACTATACGTTCTTAACTTGTGACTACACAAACACGTTACTGAGTTGGATGGCAATCGACTGTGGGACATAATGGCACATAATTGCTATGTTATTTCATCTGTTCATTTGTTGTGTGGAAAGTTAGAAATGACCCCAGTGCCAAGTGTTTTTCATACAGGCTACTATGCTAATGAATATTAAAAATGACAGGGGGTTATTGTTAATAAGTGTGAGTAATAATGTGTATTTTATTCATGAATGCAATTGTGGACTGCTGTCCTGCTGTCACAACTCCTCCCCATGACACGTTTGTTGGTAGTGTGTGGGCTGTCTATTCATGCCCTGCACACCTGCTCATCATCTGCAATCATCTACACCACCGTGCAATGACCCTGCACCTACAGCCAGCCACCGCCAGATCGTTGAGCCATACAGTCTGTCTGTTTTGCCAACCAGTCAGTTGGTAGCTGCCTTCCTGTCAGTAAGCACTAATACAAGCCTGCTGCCATTAAACCGGGTCCTACGCTGTCTTTACTGCAGACATGCATAAAGTTTGAGTACAATTTAAGGAAGCCTCCAAGAGACTTCTCACTCTCTGCCAGGGAACCTTGAGTGTTGCTGAATATGCCATTGAGTTCTGTATGATGTCGGCAGAGAGTGACCACATTAAGGACAAACACATTTCTTATCCTGAACCAAATTAATTTGAAGAGTTAATCTCTTTAGCCATTCGAGTGGATAATGGACTTCGTGAGCGGTGAAGGGAGAAACAGCGGCGTACACCCAGCAAGATTTCTTCTCAGCGAGCCCTGCCTCCGCCAGGTCTGGCGAGTGTGGACAGTAACAGCTGTTTATACTGTGACCAGCCGGGGTGCTGGTCACAGTGGTGACCATCACTGCCCTTGATTGGCTAGCAAACTCGCCTGTCGTAAACCCTATAGAGAATCTATGGGGTATTGTCAAGAGGAAGATGAGACACCAGACCTAACAATGCAAATGAGCTGAAGGCCACAATCAAAGCAACCTGGGCTTCCATAACACCTCAGCAGTGCCACAGGCTGATCGCCTCTATGCTACTCCGCATTGATGCAGTAATTCAGGGGCTCAAAAGGAGCCCTGACCCAGTATTGAGTGCATATACTGTACAGTACATGGACATACTTTTCAGTAGGCCAACATTTCTGTATCAAAAACCCTTTATATATCCTCATATAATATATACATATATATATATGAGTTTCACTTTTTGAATTGAATTACTGAAATAAATTAACTTCTCGATGATAATTTATTGAGATGCACCTGTATGTCATTCATACTGTTGGCGTAAGTGCAGATCATCCTAGTTAATGGCTCTGGTGATGCATTCATTCAAAGCCTGTGGTAGTGTCAGAGTGGGACAGTACACTGATCAATGGAAGGGATTAAGTCAGCTAACCATAACATCTCTGAAGCCTATTAAAGAATGAACAACAGCCTGAGACAGAGGCAGACTAACAACAAATCACTGGATAACCAGTTCACTGGAGAACCTTATCATTGTGCAATGTTGGAGAATGAGTGAAAGACACATTTGGAAGAAGATGGCAGTTAACTACTGTAGAAATACAAATGAATTGTGATACCAGATTAATCACAGTTGAACTTTGACAACTTGGGGAAAGTGGAGGGGAAATTTCACAGGATCAAACAACATGCATGGTTGGTATGCAAGTTTATATTCACAATCTACATGCATACACTCACACACCCACACCCACACACTGAAAGAAGGAATTTAATCATGAAGCAGTTCCAATAGCCTAGGTCTTGCAAAAGGATGAATGAACTTATCTCCAAGCATGTAGCCCCAATGCAAGGAATCCTACTTCCCACAAGGCAGGTCATTCCCCTTCCTTGTCATCCTTCCTTCCTTGTCATCCTTCCCACTCCACCCCAGGCTACATACATGAGGGGGGGACCCTGGACTCTACATTGTGGCCTCCCTCATGCTCATCCATCATGTAGTGCTCCACGGAGCCCTTAATAGCCTGATCATTCAGCTGAGACCCCTTGCTCACATAATACGAGATTACACCACTGCCAGGAGCCATGCACAGAAACATTTATTTACAAGAGGCCACTGACCCAGGGGTTGGGGCTGTCACAGTTTGATTGCACAGGCTGCAGTGCAACCCCTCTCCATACACTGGGGCTTGTCTCTAATCGCTTGTGTGTCATGTAGAAACAGAGCTACTGTTCTCCACTCTCGGCTCCAACAAAGATGAAATTACATTGGTAAAATTGTGTTGAGTGATTTCTTTATTTGTAATAGTGTTTTGATCATTAGGGGATTTCAGGGAATATATTTTAATGGGCAGTAGTAGTGCAGATTTTAGTTTGTAACATTTATATATCCACAACAAATTGGCCAAGTATCACATTTTTTCATCAGCTCGTTGCCATGTCTTCAAAGATAGTAGTGCCAAGTAGTTGGAAGTGTGAATAAAGTTGAGTACCCTGAGGAAGCCACTATGTAAAGCATGTACTATGTATGAGGAGAAGAACCCCATACAAAAGGCAGGCCACCCAGTTAGGCAAAACAGATAGTGCAAAGCCATAGAACAGCTTCAATAGGCGTCACTAGACCCATTTTACTGGGGCACGTGGCCGAGGGTTCATTTGCTGTGTTGGAGTAAAAGCTCACATTCTGAAAACCATAAAAACTGGTTTCCATATATTTTTGAACCTATGTGGCTCAATGATGACAGATATTTTTGTGACTTTTGTGTGGTTTAAAAGCTGTTTATAGGCGCCTACGCTAAATGATCGACCACCTCGAACATTTCACAATATGACGACAATTTACACACCCATTCATGTCAGCAGCTGCATTCAATTTGACTGAAGATATGGGCTACTACTGGCCTAATATTCTAGAATATAGGCACATATATATAACAATATACTGTTATTAATATCATATATTTAAGAACTCAAACAGTGGTCTCTGTGGGGACAGAGGGCTCAAGTATATCTGCATGAATGTAGAAGTGACTGATTTCAAATACAGTACATGTGAAGGTACCATTCACGTGGCACCATTCAATTTAGCGGAACAGCCAAAATGCACTGCCAAGAACTGATAGAGGGAATTATTTTCACCAGCATGAGTGGTATGATATGACAGCTGCTGTTGACAGTTTGCATTAAACTTTTTTGGATCATCATTAATGGTTGCAAATTGAAGACACCCAAGTCAATCACCCACCCACAAAAAAACATTGTGGAACTATAAGGCTTTCACTTTTGGAAGCCTTATAGTTCGTTGTAGTATCACTCATTTAGCACTCCCACTGTTGATTGATGATTAGACTATTGCTGATGATTAGACTATTCAATTTGACGTCAACTAAATGACTTTCTATCAAAGATTTGAATCGTCAGATGTTTCAAGGTCACCCTAATCTCTACAGTCTTTAACATCTTTACCAGTAGTAATTGCTGCAGTTTTAGCAGAGCAGTATGGTAGTGGCAGTAATAGTGGGCTAAGCAAAGACACTTCATACAGCATAGATTCCACATAATGTATATATAGATTTCATACATGCAGCAGGCATTCAAGAAACAATTGGACACCTTAATGTCAAGCAACACACCAGGTTTTTAGTATGAAAGTATGTAGCCATACCTAATAACATAACATCCTAATGCCACACATCCCATCATATGAAACCTATGTCAGTCATTTCTAGTTATCCAGGGACGTTTTCTGCCCTTCCCAGCTGGAAACTCAATGTTCACTGAAAATTATGGCTTATGTTTAAATGGTACACCATCCTAAATACACAAAAAATAATGGAAGAAGGACTGGAAAAGGGAAAGTGTGTACATGAAATTAAATGGGCAGGCAATACATTTTAGCAAAATAAATATTGCAGTTTGAAGTCTAGCAGAGGAGTCAAAGCTGTGGAGTGTTTAGACATTGAAGTCATATCATAACAACCAAAGCTGGAAAAGATCTTAAAATATCTCACTGTATCAAATATTTGACATTCCTCAATGCTTGACTATCTGAAATTTAATAAAAAGCCTTTGACCAAAGACAACCTCCATGTCTGCCTCGGGTTAAAGAGTACACCTTGATTACTTAGATTGTTTAAATTATGTCTAATAAGTGAATGTTTGGTACATTGAGTTTTTCTCAATGTAGCTTAGCCATTTAGCCCTCCCTTCTAATTAAATGCATGTAGGTAGGGCATTGAAAGTTCCCAGATGAAAATATGTCCAAATGGTTCAAATGCTTGCTTCCTGGTGAAAGTTATGTACTGCAAACTGGAAGGAAAGAATTCCAGAGCTGCTAACACTAATCTGTCGTTTCAGAATTACTCCATATTTCAAGTTCCTTTCAACTGTGCAGAAAAAAAAGTCTACAAAAAAGCCTGACAAAGTTTTTTTAAGGCCGTTCAAGCAAAAGCCTTCAACCAATTAAAGCTAACCCAATTATTAAGCTACTTGAGGAAGCAGATGGCTTATAATCATTGACAAAACAGATATGACTTTACTTGACGAAATATATGAACAAAAGTGTCAATTAAGAGTGCGTCAATGGCTTTGAACTTGGACATATTAACAGGGCTTATTACTGAGCTCATTCTGTTTACCATCTGTTTCCTGTTAGATAAAGTTAAAAAGGTCTTAAATGGACCACCCTCTGTATCCATTATCGCAGAAACAACTTTGTACAAATAGCTTATTAGCTTTAAAGATTAAATGTGTGTAGAAGAATAATAACAGGAAAAAGTTAGCTGCCAAGCATTGACTGAAAGCCATGTTCATGAGAAATGGCACAGGGACTGAAACATTGGAAAACATTCTAATAACTTTTACCTTTATTTGGTAAACTGTGAAGCATGTTTGTCTTGTGTTTCCAGAGGCCTTGGGTTATAATGGTTATAGAGGCTTAAACAGCATCAGCAATCAATGTTGCTGGTCTTTCAAAGCCTTTCAAAGTGTGTCTAATAATGTCTAGCAATGTCTTCATTAGAAAATGCCACCTCTTATCGGCGTGGGATGCTTGAGTGTGTTTGCATTAGGTAGGAATCAGTTCACATGTATAGCTTGCATTACCCAAAGGACACTTTTCACAAGATAATAGAATGAGGAAAAAATGTTACGTGAAGGAAATAAAAACGTCCCGCAGCAAGATATAAAAAAATATTTATGGATCTCGCACTACAGCAAATATCCCACTAAGGTCAGCTTTGAGTGGATGCTTCAATACAGAGAAGCCGATTTACAGATCAGACGACAGGGTGACAATCTTACAGCTCTAACTATCACGGCAGACTGAAAATGTTTACTATAGTTTCCTTAAAGTATGTCAGTCTACTCTGGGGTCCCTGTGAGAGTGCACAGAGAGAAACCCATGTGAACCTTTGAACCTTTTCCTATGGAGGTCATGTAAAGTATGCATTACATTTTTTAAATTGAAGCTGAGGCTTGAGGTAAATGTTAGGTTCTGTGTAATTATTATCAGAGTTAAGATTTAGGGAGAAAGAAACGTGTCACTGGGACTTGGAAAACTCCAACTATTTGCCCTTGTAAAACGGATGAATGTGCCATGTCCTTAAAGTTGTACAGGACCATCAATCTTCCTTCCTTGTCAGATCTTTGCACAAACTTCAGAGGGAAAACTGCCCCGAGACACTTCAACAAGATCAAGGACATGAAGACATCCCAACAGACATAGACAGTCTGTCTGGCACAGCTGCCTCTTCTCCCTGACAGCAAATAATCCTCAATGGCCCCTGAAGAACAGACTTCTAAATGTAAGCAAATCATTCATTTTCATATATTTAGATGTATGAAAATGAATCATTTAAGGTAGACGCACAAGGGTAGGGGTGGGGGTTGTCTATCCTACACCACCTACTAAATACTAAATAGATGATGAGAACCAAAGGTAATGTTGACGAAGCTGTCACCGAATTAATTGGTTATTTTAAAATGTGCACATGTGAAGCAATATCAGAAACAAGTTTCACCTGAAGATATGTGGTCTCTCCACAACGTCATTCAGGCAACACAATGACAACTGTCAGAAATTAGGACTCTGATGAAAATTAGAGAGGCAGTAGCAAACTAGAGAGGCAGTAACCAGGCTAAGACCACCCCTAGGTCTGAGTGAGTTGTACAACTAGCAAAACTTTCAAACATACTATCCATACTTGATGTCTGCATATTTTATCTATACACTACTACACACAAAGACCTAATTTGACTGGCACACGCACACACATACACACTTGACTTCAGATTGCTTCTGTGACCGAATGGATGGGAGAGATGAAGCATGTTTGTGCTACTTCAACCCCAAGTAGGGGAGCCTCCATCTGGACTCCTTTAATTGAGGTTCCATTGAACAGCAGGGGAATTGTTTAAATAACATGACGCAATTATTCCTACGTGTTTTTTTTTCCTACACTTTCAAAGAAGAGAAAATAGAAAAGTAGAGCATATCTTTCTCAGACTTCCAAATGCCAATCGCACTGGTAGTTACAAAAAAAATCATCAACTTCATAAAAGTTAAATTGCCAGACGTGTCTTTTTATTTTTCTGTCTGAAAAACCGAGAAAAACCGAGCAGGAAAGAGTGGAATGGAGCGGAGGAATGACAGAGTGAGAGATCATAGAACTACAGGAAGCGTTGCAATGCATAGCTGTCAAGCAGCCTGATAGGGTGCCTAGCGATGCCCTTAAAAGTGAAATACCAGCCCCGGACCCATCCAGAGATGACAGTGGAGGTCCCCAGAAACCTGCTGTCACAAGGGCCTGTTGGGCTGAACAGACGCCTTGATGGAGATGCCACGGTGCCAGTCTACATCCTGTCTAACCTTTAGATCACGCCTAGCGCTTAGCCCCATGAGGTGCGTGTCCCTGGCAATGGTCAGATCCCCTGCTATCTAGGCACTGCAACCAAGGCCCAGCATGGCTGCTATCATGACAACATCATCATCCACTTATTGACACATTTTGGATAGACGGACTGGTTGGATGCTAACGATGACAATAAAGTTGAATCAATCTAGTTATGTTAAAAAGCACTAAAGGTGCTATAGGTTAAATTTGCATTGTGTAACATTTACACTAGAATGTAGCCTAAAATAACCTGGATACGTTTGTCGTCAATGCTGATTGATATTGAATTTAATGTTATTAATACATTCACATCCTATAACTGATATATTCTACAAATACAAAAATGGAGAATAGACAACCCTTACCTTTTTCTTGGTATTCAACAATCTTACTAAAACCCCTCCTACTCACGCAAACCAGCCAGCCGAGCTACGCTTATTGGCATCAAACAGTTGCACAGTGGACAGAATATATAGTTATTTGAATTCTGAAAGTCCCCCATCTACTATCTGGGAGGGGGTATTTTGTTAAAAATGCCACAGCCTTCTATCAGCTATTAGTGAGAGAAATGTGCAGAGAGTATGTTTCAAGTCGACTGCGCTTGCCTGTGTATGAGCCAATTTAGAATTCAGACCACTCCAGGCACATTTGTGACCAATCAGGGCATCTCTTACATGGCTGGTTTGTGGAATCCATCTCGCTTATCAATAACAGGTGCATGAAAAGCAGCGCTTCTCAATGCCGGATAAATACAGGGAGAGAGGGAGCAGAGAGGGGAGGAACATCTTTTGATTAGTTACTTTTCTGCTCTTGCAGCTCTCAAATCTTATGTTCAGCAGCTTTAATGTCACAATTAGCAAGCATAGCGATTTAAAAAATCTAACAAATTTGTAAAAATGTATAACTCAAACATATTAGCATTTGTAGGACACAAAAAGCAATACAAAAATTAAGAGAATATAGGTATTTACTTGAAAACGTTTGTTTATCTCCATGGCTTATTTTAGGCAGAAAATCAATACAATATATTTTAACAATATTTGTCTGAATGAGAGAGAGAGAGAGAGAGAGAGAGAGAGAGAGAGAGAGAGAGAGAGAGAGATCTAGCCTGAAGCATCAATGTGCTGGTTGGTTTCAGATCTCTTGACCCTCAGAGAAACAAACAAAGGAAGCAGCCGTGTTGCTTTCCCTCATGGGCGATCCAGCCTTGCCTTGAGGAAACTGGTTCTTTGCTGTTGATTTAATCCAATTATTTGTCAATGTCAATGAAGAATGGTTATGTCGCCATACATTTACAAGGTTATTGCTTATTTTAGTTTGGTTGGACAACCCTAGAACAAAGAGACCGGTACTTACAGCAACAAACAGATCGGTACATACACTATCCATTTGTAAGTCCTTATCTGGTCTACTTAAATAAATAAAAAAGGTAAGTTGTATCATATTGTGAATTGTACCACAAAGATATTGATATTAAGACCTGAGAGACCCCAGGATTCTGGTAAAAAGCAGAGCCTTTTTGAAATGTAATTGAATGTGCAATGCCAAGTGATTCAAAGGGGGTGGCATATTACAATATAATATAATATAATACATAATAATAAAGATATAGCTATCAAGGCTTCAAACTTATTGTGGATTATTTAATGAAAGCATACACAACCATATAGTGGATAATGAAAGGGATACGGTTCTATCTGTAAATTGGCATTTGCCATTTTGAAAATAAAGTTGTTTATTTCCAAATGCATCATTGTACATACAGACTGTCTGTTGGGTTAGCATTTAGTTGTGTTAGCCACTTCTATTGACTTGCAGAGTTACAGTAGCCTAGCTCCTGTTCATGTGAGTGGAAAACACTTCATTACTTTCCAAAGATTTCCAATGTGTTTTGAATAGTCACTTTTTAAGCATGTGCCAGTAACATCACAAGAAGGTCAGTTTGCCTACAAACATTATTGCTACTATATTTCGGCTACCTGTGACGCACCGCTGAAAGGTTGCCCTCCACGTAATTTTCCCATCCAGAAGAAGCAATCACAATAATCACAATAATTGTGTTTAGTTTGATTGTTGACCTTAATCTCAATATCTATGGGTTTTCTACCCAAACCTGACGGAGAAGACAGTCCAGTGATGCTATCTGTATTATACACAGTGAGAAACAAACCCATAGCAGCGCTCTGGGGCTCTGTGTTTGCATGTCGTCAGTGGCTGTCCCAGGAAGGGTGTGAGGCTGGTGGGTGAGCAGCATATGGCAATCCTTGGCATCCCGGCGTGTCTTTCTGTAGACCCCTGCCTGCTGACTGGAAGTGTTGGGGAAGCAGAAAGGGGACTCCTGCTGCTCCCTCAGGGTGACCTTCATTACAACAATTAGCAGGCATGCCAGTCAGGGGGATCAGTACAATGGAGGAGGCTGCCTGCTGCCCAGGCAGAGATGTGTGCACAGCACCGGGGAACAGCAGCCCAATGGTGGGGGGTAGAAGGAAAACAAAATATATGTAGCATTAGGCTTGAGTTATAATTAAAAAGGAAGTGAAGGGAAGAATGAGTGTGACTGTAGTGTTTCAAAGCCCAGACCTTTGGTGTTTGCCATGACCTTGAAACTGTATGAGCTACAAGATAAGATACATGATGAATACCTGTGTAACTTAAAGGGCTTCTTCAATATCTACTTGTCTCATATCTGATTCCCATGTATCATTGAACACAAAGTGGGAAGGCCTTCCTTGTAAAGTATCTAGTGGTCTGTTATATGCCAAATTGAACTGCAAAGTCCATGGTATGGTTTGATTAAGGCATAGAGCAAGAATGTAATCTGTTCAGTCCACGAAATAACAAAAAACTGTTGTATTAAACATCCCATCGGTTAACAATCCACATCCTTTGAATAGGAAGTGTATTTATGGAGCATCTCAGTCATGAGAGACACAACTTGAGGGGAAGTAGAAGACGTGATGGTGATACATCTCGTCACAAATCTGACAACACCATTGGACAACCCCTCAAAGGACATTAAGCAAACACACAACTAATGGCAACAAACATAAATCAACCTCACTCATTAACGAAGCCAGACAACCGGAAACCCCAAATAAAGGGTAATTGATTTAAAAAAATTAGATTACTACTAATGGGCAGATTCATCAGGCCTTATTACATGCACTGATAAAGAACAATCAGATAAGAGGCCAGGCTAGGTGAACAAAGCAGATGCCATCAGTTGCTAAACCGCCTGCAGTTTCACCAGTAAAGCCCTTCATTTGCAACCCTTAACAGGTCTCTGGGTTGGGAGGCAGGGAAAACATAAGCAAAGGCTTGCCTAATTGGTCAGTAGATGGTGCGTTTGATTAAATGACAGCATCAACAAACAAAGCAGTAACAATCTGGCTGCAGCTGTGTTTGGGTAGAAGATGTGCCTCCCACATACTTCATTGATCCGTGCTTGGCGAGAGAGGAAGCAAATGAAGACAAACATAACGAGGTAGTTGTATACCAGTGGGAAGGGCGCTTCATGCTCTAGAATCAGTTAAAAGACAACATGGACTGAAATAAAGTAACAAGATGTAGAAGACAAGAGATTGTTCTGTGTGTATGCTAATGGTATGTATTAATGTCTCGATAGCCTATAAGCTTTAAAGAAAATGTATGTATTCACATGCTTTCATGATCTGTAAAGGAAAAACTATATCTTTAACTTTGACCAAGTCTAACTAAAGCATATTCTCATTGACATGAAAGCATGCAGGGAATGTGGAATCTGGACTTAATAGTGAAGAGGAAATATATAAAAATATGATTTCAAGATAACTGCTCTCTCGAAAAGAGATATTTCTACATTCAATTCTAATATATTTTCTGCCAGAGAGCATTGTTCAAGGTCAAATAAAGGTCTTCATATGCATTCCTCTTCTAACATGCTGTGAAGTTCATATACCACTGGGGAAATTACGTACATTTACTTTGTTGGAGTAAATGTGGAGTTTTACTCTTGTCTCTGATGTTAACTTTGGCTCCCAATCAGGTAGAGAGATTTCACTATGCGGAGGCTACACATTACAATCATGTGTAAAACACCAAGACATAAACTATCGGGTATACATGATTGACGCCACAGACCATAATAACCTTCCCACAATGAAACATTGCATACCATTCCACGTTCCACAGAAAAGGTGTCATTCCATGTCCATCAGTCTTCTTTTCAAGTTTTGGACAAACAACTGAGAAACTCTTTCCCTTCATTGTGTTTTAGTTCTCATTCCAACATGCACACACTCTCACATACAGGTCTTTGAAAGGTAGCATTTATCCATCTATGTTTGCTTTCAAATACTAATGGCTCCAGCTCTTAGTCACTTTCAATCAGAGTTAGACAGAGGAAGATGTGAAATAGTCGACGAACAGAAGAGAGAGAAAGATGTATTTTACCAGATGTTGTATCACACATGACATTGAAGATAAGGATATGATAGATATAACCAAAGGACAAACGGACAAAGTAGAAACGCAATAAAGCAAAGCATGAAGAAAGACAAAGATAATAATAAATACTAGGAAAGGGCATAATAAAGGTGAGGAATGGTAGAACTAATAGGAGTTAGAGAAAGGGAGTGTTGCTTCTACATTTTACAGCTGGTCAACTAAGGAACAGGAAAGACAGAGGGAGTGGTAACATAACAGAAAATATAACTTTATCTGAGCCATCCTCATGTTGATCAGGGCAACAAGACAAATGAGGATAGGGTAGATACCTAGAATAAATAGACAGTGTCTGCAGCAAACCTCTGAAGAGACTCCTTCAAACTTGGATGATAATCCAAGGCTGGCACTGCAAAAGAGTGAATAGTGAATATGTTGACTTGCATCAATGCGGACCATAGAAATACATTTCTCTCTGCTAGCATCAGTCTAAGGCAGATCAACAGCAGAACTCAAGGTTTTGATGGAGAAAGGCTTGACCCCGAGATCCTGGGAGATAAACAATAGTATTTGGCCCAACGCAGAGCAGTGAGAGAGCTGATGAATGGGGGTGACTCACCGCTGTGTGCATATACTGACTAACAGTGCAGAGTGAACAGGTTCTTCCAGATTCTGCTGATATTTTACCCACATAGTGAGTAAAGTTTACACAGTGCTTAAACTATATCTTATCTTATCTAGGCCTGCATCACCAATAGGAATGCACAACCCCATCTCTTTCCCTCTCAGACAAAAACATGTAGTTCAGAATGCAGCAGATTGAGTAGGATTTCTTTGGGATTGTATTCCTGATTTTGGAGCAGATAATACATTTCACAAATATTTAACTAAAATTTTACTAGGAAACTGTTAGCCAGACATTTCTCTGGCCACCTGTGACAATAAAAACACAGTGAGCTTATCTTAGCTATCACACTCTGTGATTAGCAGGCGGCATTCCTCTGTCCTTAGAATCTTTCAAGTCCAAAACCAACAGCAGGAGGAAAGCCACAGTGAGATTAAGCCTCTATAAAAAAAGGATGGTGACATTATATCCAAAATGTCTGTGTGTGTGTGTGTGGGTGTTGGTTTGTTAGTTCAAAAGTAAACAATTTGCACTGGGGATTTTCTGTGCATATTTCTTGGTTAATCTCCGTCATCCGCCCCGTTTTTGTGTGTGTGAGTGAAATGCACAGCATTGAAATGTCAGAAAGGAAGGGGCTGTGTCAGACGTGTAGATGTAGGTGACAAAAACCTCTGAGTCTGAAATATTGAGTCAATATGATATCCTTGACATGATCCTTGATGATATTCTTGAAAATCTGTCTCCAAGCTGTAACTGGATTCTTCAGAAACCTGCAGATCTGTCCATCGATCCCCTAAGTACTCCAACCTTAAACTCTGTAGCAAGGCAAGTCATTCCATCACCGTTTGCTGTCACCCATCTCTCCCTCTGCCCATTTCACGCCGTGAAATATATTTCGCCCCCCCCCCCCCGCCCATTCTATTCTTCCCCTGCATTCCTCCATTCCACTTCCCCATTCACTTGCCGATCTGAGTAAAAGGGATTAAGAAGCCTGAGACAGATTTACCTGTTTATGATGAGTTGGTCCATGCCACACCATACACAAATCTTTAGCTGTGTTAACAACTCTGTACTATGAGCCCTATGAACTCTGTACTATGAGCACTATGAACTATGTACTATGAGCCCTATGAACACTTATGTTATGGATCCCTCTGTTGATGAATAATAATGAATACAAATCATCCATCAAATTAACCCAATGCCAAATATAATTGTGCATTGGATTAAACCAGGACTCACAGAAAAGGGGACCTAGTGTGGACGTTTTATTAGCCCTCCACAGCACAGTCTACTGCACCCCCGCCCCCCCCACCCACACACACACACACACACACACACTGCAGAACTCAGGATTTTAGAGATCATAAATCCAATCCCTCTCTTTTTTAAGAGACTGATAGAGTTAACTCCAGAAACACTGGCTCAGCAAATCCCTGTACGGCACACTTCAAAATCAATACGAGCAGCTTTTAAATGATATAAGAGTTATCAGCCCCCGGATACGCACCACTGTGGAATCAGATATGGCCCTGAATTTATTATATCTGACGGTGTCAATTGTGCATCACCTCGTGGACACATTCTGAGCAAGGATTTCCATACTCCAATCGCATTAAATGTGAGACCTTTCATCCTGCTATTACTATTGGACAGCCGTGGAATGACAGCTCTCAGATCTGAAAGAAGGATCTGAAGAAGTGGCGTCCGTGAAGGTAAAAAAAAGGTGAAAATGTAATTTCTTGTGTTGTATCTTCAGGCAAAATCATGTGACTGCAATAAATGGACACTAGGGCTATAGTGACTCTACCCACCATGTCAACAATGAACTGCACAAACTTACACATTACTGTTCAAGTGGCAATCTCAAAGGGTTCACGTTAATCATTGTCTGTTAAGTCATATCTATTACAATACAGTCACTGCTGGAAGATCTTGCATTTCAAGTATTATCAATGTTATGAATTGGGTGTCGGTGGTGAGACTGGGAAAAATGACTGCCAAAGGTGTCGCTAAACAGACTGGAACGGAAATCTTTGACATTGTCACTTTAACAATAAATGTAATGAAGGGAACCATGGTGTGCTCTTCATGAAAAATGTATGAAACATTAAAGCTAAATATCTGCCATTTGCAAGTCACCCTCAATTTAGAAAGTTGCATTCTGATGTTATTGCTAGCGGGGGCTTGTGGACATATGACAGTGTGGATTATTCATGGTTTCCTGCATTCACAAAACAACGAAATGAATGCAAAAGGCATTGTGTCAGCATGTCGACCATTCTTTATGAGACACACCTTGATGCAAGATAAGAATTCACTACAGAACACGTGATGCTGCTCTAAAATCTTAAACTTTAGATGGAACTGAAACAGTTCCATCTAAAAAGGCCCTGCCCTTTGAATTGAGCCAACAGGAGGTCACTGAGCCTACTTGACGGTCCACCTAGGCATCATCATCATGTTAAGGGAGTGTTCGTCTCCTTTTTAATTCATCTGAGAGACACTGCCATACTCATCAACGGAAGGTGCTCCGTCCTCACCAAAAAACATTGCAGAGCTTCATTCCTCTTTGCACACACCAGGGTCAACTCAGGGTGAACCTTCACTCATAAATGATGCATCGGTCTTTGTACATGGTTTGTTTAAAATGTACAAAGAAACAGTTTGTGGCATGCCCTGTGGCGCAAATAGGGCAGTGACCCCAGGAGCTGTGGGATTCAAATAACGGGTCAAGATAGAGAGAAAGATACCTGTGAAGAATGAGATGTAATATGTGACGTGAATATGATATGTGGACTATTGATAACCTTCATAATCCTTCTTCCTCCCATCCCCTTTCATCGTGCTTTTTTGTCACCTTGTGTTCTCACCTCCCTGACTGTCTCCGTGTCTCTCTTTCCCCATCTTTTATCTATCCAGTTCCTGAATGTTTTGAGCAGAGGAAAAAAATGAAGAGGCGGTGACATTAAATGTCCATTTGTGTGTGTGTGTGTGTGGGTGTGTGTCTGATGGTTTGATAGTGAGAGGAGAAAGAGGAGCCAGAGGGCCAAGTCGAGAACTTTCCTTAGCTCCTGCAGATGTGTTATCTGTGCTGCTCAGGGGATATGGGACACCTCTCTGGTCCTTAATGTGCTCCTGAATCAGAGCATGACACCTATCCCGTCTTTTATCCTGTCTTGTGTGTGTAAAGGGTAAAGGGGCATTTAGCAGATGCTTTTGTCCAAAGCGACTTACAATCAGTACATTTGTGGGGTTCGACATGTGGACAGTTGGAGGAGGGGGATCAAGGGGATCGAACCGCCAAACCTACGGTTAGTGGACGACCCGCTCTGTCCACCCGCTCTACCCACTGAGCTACACTGAGCTACTTTAAAATGAGCCCATAGACTACATTATCTCACTATTACCATTTGTGTCTGTTTTTGGCTGGTAAAAAAAAAAACAAAGCTAAAAAGTGTAAACTATGTCTGACATGTGTGCCAGAGGATATGGCTTTAATTCTAATCTTAATCATAACATGTGATACTACATGTAATATTTCCTGCAGATATTAGTTGGTGAGTACTCCTATTTACCAACTGGACTGACTGATTTTAAGTATTTTAACTTATTCATTGCTAACCCTCCTCCTTCCCAATATAACTTGCAATTAGTATTTTCTTAATAAGCTGGCTAGATATTTCCATCTCTCAGAGATCTGATCCCTGTAAGTCAGATGGTTCCTAAATAACCAGGCAAGATAGTCCGTGACATACAGACGGTCACTGAGGGGGGCTTATATGTAATGTCTGGGATTTAAATCATCACTGTGGCCAGACTCATTCATTTTCAATTCTCTGGCATTCCGTGATACAAATCTGTTGGACATTTAAAATGTATTAAAATTACATCATTGAGATAACACATGTATGAGTGTGAATGCAATTCTGGTTAACGTGCAAGTATGAGTATGTTTTATTTAAAGATAAGGAATGAAACATGGGGGAACTACTGAATCACACTGATTAACTGAAAACCATTGTTCTGTTGACAATTGTGCATTAAAATAGACTTAGTATTCACAAAATATTTATACTTGTCAAAAATGTTATTCATAGAGATGGTCAACTCTTCTTTTCCTTAAGAGATTTTAAATGGTTTAATTCAATTTGTTAGTGAATGTTAAAATACATTTAAGTATGTCAAGTTGAGTATCACATTTTCAATAAGTTTGACTCTTTCTCCATCAAACATATATTTTTGTGTTTCTGCAGTCATCCCAGATTAACAGAGGAGAAGGGTGGTGCAGGTGGGGGAGCCAAGATTATTATTTTTTTTGTTACTGCATAACAACTGCGGAAACACCACCAAGGTGTTGGTGTCAGCCCCAGGGCGGGATCACAGTATCACAGGCTCCCTCCTGTACGGGTGAGCTAATGCACGGGTCAGAGGAACAGATGATCAGAAACACGTGTGGTGGCATCCGGTTAGGAACAACCTACTCCTCTTTCTGGCGGCTGCTTCCTAAACGTCCCCTCGAAGTTTCCATATTGTGCAACGCTTAATCAAACATCAACGAGGAAAGGAAATCCAACTGACGCAGAATCCGAAGCAGTGATATTATCAAAGGCCCAAAAAGAATGCCAACGACCACCCCCACCTCATGTGTTGGCTAGCCAACCGTGATGTCACAGCCACCAGCTGTGGGTTCAAATACAGCGGCAGGTAATGGAAGATAGCTTTATTGGATCACGCTGTAAGTCACAGAGATACTTTTCCCAGAATTCCCGGATTGTTTATGTCCTGTACTTCTTTACATTCCACTGAGGCCTCTTGCTGGAGCAGATGAAAACAATTAGTGGGGCTTCGAAGAGGAATACAAAGTGATAAAACAAGGATATACTTGTGGCATATTTGGTCCTGAAAAACGTTTTTGGTTGCATCACTGAAACTCTTGAGCTTTAGTGAACAACAACAACAACAACAACTCACCACTGAGGTGACACTACACAAGGACAAGCCAATACCAAGTCAGGAGTTTGTCTAAAGCAACAGCGGCTGCAGCTGCATTTCAACCCTGCAACTAACATCACACCAAAAATGCACAATCTGATTCCTGTGTTGAAGGGAAACACTCACCCCACCATTTCCGCTGCATAACTGCTCTGAAATAAAAACAATATAAAGTTTTCCAGTGAATTTCACAGAATGGACGGAGAGCCAAGTAGAACAGAGGACTAGAGGAACAGAACAATGATGGACAGTTTGGCCTATGGGTGAGGGGGGAGTCACAATCACTGAGGGATATTTTGATGCTTCAACGCAAACACGCACACGCACACACACATACAAAGACAGAAAAACACAACACAAAACAAAGACACAGATGGACAGACAGACAAAAACAAGTGCTTAGTATGCATTCACCTCTCCCAAGCTGTGTGTGTGTGTGTGTGTGTGTGTGTGTGTGTGTGTGTGTGTGTGTGTGTGTGTGTGTGTGTGTGTGTGTGTGTGTGTGTGTGTGTTTTCCTTTCAAACGCTTGCTTGCCGGAACATCCATACATGTTATTTACGT
>OMKI01039345.1:21607-36322 GCA_900302315.1 Phycis blennoides
TAACAGTGGGTTTTGTGCAGACAGTGGATAGAGGCCCTGGCAGCAAGTCCACAGCCTCCGTCCCTAGTGAGGACTCAGGGAAGGGAAATAATTACATACATGAGAAGTTCTCTCTCTCTCTCTCTCTCTCGCGCTCTCGCTCTCTCTGTGACATTATACCACTGCAGAAGAAGAGGGCACAACGAGATGACGTAATTAAAAGAGCACCAGTCAAACCTCAAACAAAGGAAACTAGAACTTGGTGATGAACAGCACACTGGACAATGGACGTTTTGAAAGAGTTTTTCATCCACTAATATTATAGCTATGTGCTCTTGGAAGCATTCTGGTAACAGCCCTCTGTGCGTACGAGCGGAGGTATGAGGTACATTTAAGTCACGTGATTTGTCTTTTCTTTCTGTAACCCTCGCCCTTGGTCTCTCTCTCTCTCTCTCTCTCTCTCTAAATAAGAGACAAGGTGGGGCTTATTTTTATGTGTTGTTCATCGCTTCCAGCCATATGGCAGCAGGATCAGCAAACATGATATGCTCCTTTTCCTTTTTATATTTATTTAAATACATTTTCCTCTCCTGTGTCATCCTCATTGCTTGGTTATGCATTTCCCTTGCATAGTGTCAACCTTTAGGGGCACAATAGCCACTTGACATTTTCACTAAGGAAACAACACAACACTTCCTAAACACTGGCTTTCAAGCTAATTATATTCCTGTTTAATCTTGAGGTGAGTGGTGTAACCTTACAA
This sequence comes from Phycis blennoides, assembly GCA_900302315.1. Lineage (NCBI taxonomy): Eukaryota > Metazoa > Chordata > Actinopteri > Gadiformes > Phycidae > Phycis > Phycis blennoides. The sequence goes on from OMKI01039345.1 coordinate 22,350, forward strand.
TAGCCAAGGACTTAAACTGATGCAAGTCTGTGTTTGACATCATCTGACTCAGTACTGCAGTATTACATTCTGGCTTATTATGTTTGGTAACACTCCAGCCTAAGGAGTTCTTCTGCAACTTAAAGAACCAGATCTGTGCCATTGCTATAGATAATGGCAGTTTTTCTTTATAGCTAATCTGTTTTTTCTCAGTGGTATCTCTTCCCTCCTGGCTATCACAGCAGCTTTCACAAGAGTTCTTCTAAAATCTATATTCTTTTAGTTTTATTCCCCTCATTTTTTGCACTGCCTTGCCGACTTCCAACAATGACACACTGCTTAGCAAATAAACACGAGAATAAGAGTTGCTATCAAAATCATTCAGTTAATTAAATGTGACGATATTTCTATATTCAAGTCAAGTCAACTTTATTTGTATACAACTTTAACACAGTAGTCACAATAGTCTCACATGCTTTTTTCAGTCTTGATGCACTTCACTTGATCTGACTTCATAGCAAAATAACAAAACAAAAAGAACACAATAGGTTTTTTGGTTTATATAACTGAACTCTTGTCCCTGGAGAATATCATTTATCCTCATTGCAAACAACTAACCAGAATGACATAGGTGGAAATTGTATTACTCTCCAGTGATAAGATTCAGCACAGACAGGGCGGGAACTGTTGAGAGAAGGGCTGTATGTTAAAGCAATCTGATTTTTGGCCAACTTTGTCGGTGCCTTAGTAGAAAACTTGAAGCCATGAAATGTTTGCGGTGTGCTTTAGTTTCAGGATAAATATTCCAAACTTGGAAGGAAAAAGCAGAGAGCCCTTCAGATACAACGAAGATCAGGTCAACTCTGATTTCGTGAAGACTATCATAATAGAATCAGCAGGCAGTTTTGGTAAAAACAGATTAGAATAATACACTGACATAGAGATTCTAATGATTCTACAATTTTGGGTAACTCGTGAAATACGATAAAAATGTCCATGCTATTAACTTCAGAAAGTACATTACTCTACTCTAGGTAGCTAATCGGATCATTAGCTGGCTCCCATTTTTGTTTGCCTCACAATATAACAGAATGCAGTAATTGTAGCTAAAAATAACACTGTGCTGCCAAATGTCTGCAGAAGGGACAGAAAGTATTTCCATAGCTAACTAGCATCTAAAATGTTACACAGACGCACACGCATAGCTTCTTGCTCTGGTTTGCATGTCTATCTTCAGGGGGACTTCTAGGACCTTCAGGAAACCCCCACCATCAGATAAGATGACTCAAAATCTTCCATGTCACACACGTACAAGCGGCATCGAAACTCTAATAGTTTCCACACGTGACGGGTCTTGAAACTCCGTAACGGGTCTTGCAGCCCGTCGCCGCACTTGGTCTTGTCTTGATGTATGCCTGATAATCAGCAAGCCGGCCGCGTCAGATAACACCTTGTTTTCACACACTCAGTCATCATGATGTTGTGGATGGGTTGGCTAGCCGGGCTGAAACGCCTACAGTACTCTGTGTTAGTGAACATTATATCCTCCACAGCTCTACAGTCTGCTGCCTTACTGGGAGTGTTATAACTGATGTGTATTATCTGATGAGCAAACCCAATGGAGTGTGCGTACGCAAACTAACGACTTAACTGCTCACAGCTGACTAAAGGCGATTGTGTGACTCTTCAAACCGCTGTATGAATAGAGTGTGGTGTTATTTCGCTCATCGGGTCTTTGAACACCGACATCTCCAAACTCTGTCTTCTGTCCAGAAATGAGAGAAGTATACAGGACTTTACTTAAACTCCCCAATAGAATCACATTCAACACATGCTATGGCAGTGCAAACACATACCAAGGTAACAATATTGATTGTTATCAGATACCAAAATCTAGTACCTGTCTACTTGTATGTACACTTTTGTTATGATGTTCTCTACGCAAGTAAGTGAGACTCGGGTTCAAATGGCACTCTTGCTGACCACTGCTAGCTAACACAGTTTTGGCTGTCTTCCAGATGAATGGCTGGTTGAATGCACATTAGAAATGTTCTTTTTGACTATTAGGGTTATGACCCGAACAGGCTCCGTGCCCAGGCCTATAGACTCTACCCGAGAGTAATAATAACATGTTGTCATAAGAAATAACTTTTTATCCTGAGGGCAGAGAGTGGGCTTGAGTAACGCTTTCTCCCTGGTGATGAAAAGTGGAAAGAACTGGCCAGTATGTCAAGAGGAGTCTCGGGTGTCCTTGTTTGTTAGCCACTCCATCAGGGTCATATTGTAGCGCACAGACGTACACACACACACACACACACACACATACACATATACACACATATCTGGTACAGAAGATCAGAGTATGGTGATTATGTGAATGACTGGCCGATTTACTGTGTAGCCAACTGGCCGCGGGTTGTTTTGGCTAGCCGAGGGACTAATAGACAGATTTGTGTCTTTTAAGGTACTGGCTAAATGGTCCAATGAATGCCTCTCAGCCAAACTAATTGTGGGTTGAAAATCATGATTGTGTTTAGTGGTTTTCTCGTTTTACAGAAAACCAAAAAGATCCGGCAGGCGCTTCTGCTTGGGGTCAGTTGCTTCATGAACCACATCAAAGGGAAAGCTTGCTTGGCTTTCTTACGACAACAATGAATGAATGGATGGATGAATGAGCCATTAAAACAGCGTGGTGTAACAGTTGGTCCAACTTTAAAACTGCATTTTAGGCAGGCGTTCCTCTCTGGCTTGAGTGTGTTGACAGTGAGAAGGGCTGAGCTCACTCACTAACTAGCTGAGTGACTGACTGGCCGGCCTGGCTCTCCAACCACAGAGACTGGCTCTTGGCCAGAACCAGAGTCGACAGTTAGCTTCCAAAGGAGTTGAGTCAGAAGCCTGCTAAACCCATTCACCTCCTCAAGGGATGTTTGGTGAAAAATGGCTTCAGGGTGTATGTGCTATATGGCACAAATATCACCATCCCAAATCCTTCTTAACATACAATTTACATGTATTTGATGGATTTAAGTTGGATCATTGAGACATGTACCAACAGACTCCATAAACAGTGTCTATCCCCCAGGCCATGTGAATAATCTCATTCACATTTTTTTCTTTACCAATGCAATGCTACTTTCAGTCAAGAATGTAATTGTTTTGTTTATAACCGTATAGACCTGGGGAGTGTGTTTCTAGTGTGATTATTTATTTGTTTTATTAAAACTTTTTCCCCATATTTACATTTGGTTTTCTCACAAGATCCATGTCATCTAATACCCATGCATTCTGCACACAAAGGTGTGCAGAATGTACTTCTCTGTCCAGGTGAACTTGTCACCTCACCTATAACAGCTATAGCTGCACAGACTGAAAAAATATATCTGTATTTAAATGATATCTGACATTCTTTGATGGCTGTCATAGCACTCCGCTCCACCCTCCTGCTGTGGAACAGTGAGAACGTGTGATCATGGAGCACTTATTTTGAGAAAAGGAGAGAGGAGGAGTTTGACAGTTATTACATTTTGTTTGCGGTGACCATTGACCACAGTCAGACCATTATAAAAAAAAAAAAAGCGGCACAACCCTAATGAGATGTGTACTTTAGGTCATAACTTTCATTTGCTATGACATCTACTACGCTACCCATGAACCTCAGCAATTGCTGGCCAATCACCGGAGAGCAATTGACATTTGTCAGTTCAGGGGCAACATCAATTTAACAAATTGGGAAAGCGATACAATGGTTTGGTTACAGTCCAGCACAAAAAAACTGCACCCTTTTTATTTAACTTTGTACATTGGACGATATAAAAAAAGATACTATTCAACCGTGAAAACTGTATTGTAACGGTACATGTGAAAACTGTGCTTAGATCCAACCAAGCTCAGACCCTCAGTGCAGTACAGAATGGAAGAATAAACCTACAACATATTTGACCAAAGTAGGATGAAATTGTTGTGTATATTGTTGTTAAGTGGATGCCCAGCGTGACACTCGCTAGCGTGTTTATGTTTTTATTTTTGTGTGAAAAGTGTCTGCGAGGCTGTGGCTTTGTGTGATTCTGACTCTATGTACTGTAGTCTAACCCACAGCAGAGAATGTGTTCTCCTTAATGTTTCTGTCATTGACTTAAGATGCATCGTTGTTGCTCATTCGGAAATGTTCTTTCTCTCCTCTAAACCACCTTCTCTCTTCTCTTTTCTGCTCTCTCGCTCTCTCACCATTTGCCTATTTCAGTTGTTGACCAATTCTGCTTCTATGTAACATGTAAAAGCTCACTTTTACATTACTCTTCTTTCTGCCTTCTCTCTTATGGCTCTTTTTCATGGTGCTGAACTCTTCTCTAGCACACTTTTTGGTACCTCTTTTGGTTTTCCATTGGGAAAACCTGGAACCTCTTGAGGCGCACTGAGGTGATACCAAATGGTGATGTGAAAAGACTTGCAGACTACATATTGGTCAGAGATAATCGTCACTAGAATCATCACATTGCGTCACTGTCTCTTATTGGCACATCTTCACTAGCTCTCTCTCTCTCTGCCCGGTTGCCATAGCAAATGACAGTAAAGCCATTCATTATAATGATGAGTTTGATGATGATTAGGGAGAGAATTTCATCCTGTTGAAATGAAAACAAAGCATTAGCTCTGCCATCTGCTCTCCCTGCAGTCCTCCTTCAGGTTTAATGGTTGGATGACTGGAATAAGGGGATGGGGGGGGACAAGAGGGATTTATACAATGGATGGATGGATGAATGGTATGGAGGTGTAGATGGATTCATACAAAGGATGGATGAGTGAATGATGGCTAGATGGAATGATGTGTGAAATGGATTCTAGATAAATGCTTGGCACAAAGTGTCTGATGTGATGTGAAGTGATCTGCTGATCCTTGGCTGAGACCATGTCTCAGCAAAACAACCATCAAACGTCTTGATGAAGAATGTGTTCATTGTATTAATCATTATAACTGAAGGACAATGGAAAGCAGAAATGGAAGGCAAAGAGGAGCCAAAGATGGAGAGGCAAATGGGTGAAAGACCTGAAGGAGGCCCAGGGTGACGAGGAAACAAAAGCTGAGGTGACTGAGTGGAAGGCTACCACGACTGTGGCTCCACCGGGACCCAGAGATGGACACAGATACTTTAGTGTCTACCACACACACATACATGAAAACAAATGTATGTCTACTGTATCTGCATTTGTCTTACTAATGGAGCTGTTTCATGTGTCAAACTGATAGAATTACAGTGTAGGCTAACATGTCGATGAGTCCAGTCTGGTGCTTGCAGTAGTCCGTGTTGGTGGGGGCTGGTCACTTGTGCCCTCTGCAACACATTACATAACTTCAATAATAAATAGTGATAATAAACACTCAGAGAACAGGGTTCTGGTTCATATGTGAACAAAATGTATGGAATCACATTGTTTTAACAGAGTAAAGCACATAGAGCACAACTCTATTTTGGAGGAAAATACGAGAAAGACATTATCTTCTGTCGCGGCACACCAAAGTGTCTGTCTTTTGGCTGTAGACTCAAAATATAATTAATTTGAATGTTTTTATGAACCAAGAACGACAAAACATTGATTCTCTCAATCAAAACAATAACAACATACACAAGTTGATGACATCGTCATCAAACACCTGTGGGAGTTGTTGTCTGAGAGAGAGAGACTCATAACACTCATAACTGACAGTTAGGTGGTATAGGGGATGTCACGCCATTGACATGTGACTTCACCAAATGAAGCGGACTGTTACCTTGAATAAAATACGGATTTTGATCATTGTTGGAAATATTTGGGATAATGTAAATACATAAGCCAACAAAATATATCACACAGGTCTAGCTGCTTTAAATATTTTAGTTCGGAAATGCAAGGTGGCAATTTGCATATGTTATTAGGTAGATTTCCAACGCATAACACATTTTATGTACATTTTTTATTGGTACATAAAAAACCTGAGAAGAAAATATTGCAAAAACGTTGTTTCGCTTGAGGCTGGTGGTAAGACTGGTGTGTCGATAAAAGGTAAATGCAACTTAAGTGCATTTATTTGCTGAATCTGTTTCTATGCAAATACATTACGATGTACAGAAATCCTGTGATTTAATTGTAACACAAGCTTCAGCGTCCAGCGTCAACAAGCTTTTGTTTCCTTCGTTTTAAGTTTGAATGGCGCTCTTTTAGTTTCGTCATATCCTCTCAGCCTCTTCTGCAGTGGTAGAATAGCACTTGAATGGAGAATAAGTGCCACCTAATGCTTTGTTCAATGAACCAACCCCTAATATTCAACAGTAGGGGTTCAAACCCCTCAACAGTAGGGTTGGAAACGCCCAAATATTATTTTTGATGGAGATGCACCTATTAATATCAGCCTTAATTTTGTCTTGAATTGTTCCGTTTAGGCTGAGAGAAGCAAATTCCCACTATTATCCACAGGCAGTAAAACCAAGTTAATATACCAAAACACTTAAATAAAATAGGTTTGATCGTCCAGCTGTTGAGCTGTAAGCACTTACAACTAATTGTTCAGGATTTTATTTAACATACAATTTCAAATACATACTTTCCCTCTGAACATCATTCAGTGTGTGTGTGTTTGTCCAAGCACTTACAATTAATTATTCCAGATATTCAGGACCATCATTCAGTGTTTGTGTGTTGTGTCAGAGCTGAGCCAGGGCTGAACATGTTTTGAACAGGCACTGTTGTCTGGATCAGGGGCCATGGTGGTGAGACAGGGTGGGGGAGAGGGGGGCTGTTTGTGGGCTTACTGGAAGTGTGTCAGACAGCTGAGGAATGCAGTGAATAGGGTGTGTGTGTGTGTGTGTGTGTGTGTGTGTCTATGGGTTGCACAATAAAGCTCTATGGGTGTGAGCATTTGGGCAGATGTTGTACGTATGAATATCAGCACGGCTCGGCACTTATTGTCAGCACTTTTAACAAACAACTTTGGGTTGAAGGTCCCACTGGACTTGTTTTAGCTCCTAGATGGTAGGATTGCAGACTGCATTAATACTCAGAGATGGCTAGACTCTAGTAATACCAATGTATGCATAGGTGCCCACTGCACCAAATAAGCATGTAGTTCATACCCAACAGTATACGAATGAAACAAACAAACTAATACTCCACCAACAGTATTGACATCCTGTAGTCTGTCTGTAGTCTGTCTTGCCTTAACTTAATGTATTGGCAAGTTTGCATTTGATACTGAAAACCACATAATTTCTGAGTTGTAACCCTGAAGGTATTTCATTAAAATCCTAAAAAGTTAGTTTGATCTCCATGTTCTTTGTTTCCAAAACAAAGGGAATGAGCAGGACTGTGTACATGGTATCTCACTCATCGTCTTGCTGTTGTTCTGTTGAAAATGTCTGGCATTGATCATTAAGAGCGACCCAGTGCAAACTGGTTAGAAGCCATTATATCTTACTGATACAATGCTATCTTTTTTTTCTTTTTACGGATTTAAATGGATCGGTTCCACTTTTATTTCCAGGTTAATTCAATCACTTGTTACACTAACCTACACTAAGCTTTTGGAGATCACAGTAGATAAGTGGATACATTTACCTACTGTTGTTTCTGAACCAAGCGGAAAAAAATTAAACGCACACAAATGTATGTGTGCATCAAACACACATGGATTAGGTGTGCGTTTGGGCTAATCCCTGCAGCTTGCTGTAGCGGAATCACTGCAGGGTGATCAGCTATTACAACAGGTGTGGGGGGGGTTGGATGGGTGGGTGTGGGGGAGAGAGAGAGAGAGAGAGAGAGAGAGAGAGAGAGAGAGAGAGAGAGGCTATATGAGCTTGTTGAGCCGAGTTGCAAAGCCTGCTAAGTTTGCATGTCAAAGTTAAGGTGAACCCACTATCATGGAGTTCTAGGAAGGAGGTGTTACAACCCTCGGCAGCTTTGTGATACTTTCTTAGTGCTGTCTTTTTTGATGAACAACGTTGCATATCAAATGCACCACACATCTTGGCGTTCTACAAGGAAGCTTAACCCTCAATCGGACACAGAAATCAAAATAGATCGCTGCTCAGACATCCACACAAACACCGTAGCATGATACCATAGGCCTCCGGGAAGTGTAACCCTCTGACACGATCATCAAACTCAACAGCTGTCCAGAATAAGCTGTACACATCCACACACCTTGGCGTTATAAATGTCCATAAGCCTAAGCCTCTCTCGGACTTTGGTCGTGAGAATGCACAATATTTAAAGAGAGGAATGTTTTGTTAAGACATTTCCACCTGAATAGTAAATAAGAGCTCTTTCATGAAGATCTTTATGTATGTAGTATTTAACCTCTGGTAGATCACCCGTATGTGTCTGGCGGTGTCTGCTGAGAGGAGGTGGGCAGCAGCACTCCTCTCTGCAGAGTCTTTCTACACAACAGGTGAATCCTAAAGTCAACTAAAACTAACAGTCTCACCGGGGATGCAGCTCTACACTTAAATTGGATTTTATCCAGTTGAAAAAAAAAGATTTTTGTCAATGTATGGGATGGCATCGATGGCATCTTTCTCTCAAAATGACCTGCCCAGGTACATTCTATGTGTTGGAGAATGTGAATTATCTTGGTAGCTGGCATGAGCCACTTGTTGAAGTAGAGATCGTTGTAAGATTGCTATTAAAATATAATATATCTCCTGGTTACCCTGGATGTGAGGGGTAAAGGGCATTAAACAACATTGACATGTAAATGTAACATTTACAGTGAATGAAACTACTAGATATCTCTTGGTTTGAACATTGTTGGAAACAAGGGATAATATACAACTCCACTATATATATATATATACAGGTCTAGTTGTTTTATGATATTTGAATATATTTTGTTCTTGACATTATCATGTGACAACATCTGTATTATCAAATAGACACCATTGTGTTTGAACATACTGTATATTATGATGCATGCTAACAAAATAAGAAAATGTTTTGTTAGTTCTCCGTTTCCCTGGCAATAGATAAGGTCTGACTAACCAACCTGGTAGCAAATGCCTGTACACTCCTATGCAACACATAAATGCTGCTACTCCAGCCATTTGGACAGACCTTAGTAACGGTGACCTGGAAACTGAGACGCTTTCTTGTCCGTGTTGTCGAGTCAGCAAACCAATTTGAGCGAATGCTTTCTAGAGACCAAAGACCAGATAAACACTTGGATTTTACTAGCCTGACATCGCCAGACCAATTCACAAAAGCACATACGTCTGGTGGAAATTTCAGATCATTTTCAATTTACAAGATGTGTTATCAATGCGTGCAGCACAAACTTCCTCGAGACACAAAAGACCGACAACTAATCAGAGCAACACAACGTGTGAGACATCAGGGCAGCCATCTTGGTGAATTGCCACAACAGGACTCCTCTGAACAACGTCGTCATATTGAGCCTGTCCAAGTAGTGTTAGGTTAATGGTTGTTTTTGGCCCGGCCGGGCCAGGTCTGCTGGAAGTCTGAACAGGATGGGGGCCAGACGCTTATCAGAGAGCAAGCAAGACATGAGCTCGCAGATTCATCTGATTCCCAGAACATTTTGCTGCTATGTCTGCAAATTTCACATGAATTTTGATCAATAATCAACTACTAATCATTCATTTTCATAGTGATCAGATGTTTTCCATTTGAGCAGGGCTAGGTGTGTTATGCTGATTTGATCACAATCTAAATGTCCAGTTGACCTATCAGATTGCTGGGTCCGTACTACGCATGGTTTAATGCTGCTTTAAATCTCGCACTGCAACTTTTGCTCAAACTCCCAAACTTGGTTGAAACAGATCTCTAAGGCTCTTTGAGAGTTTGTAATTTACCTTTTGTTCATTTATGTAAAATTTGAAGCAGGACATATTTTATTGGCATATCTGTTTATCTGTGTGACTTCCTGTGTGTCTGTCTCTGTTAATGTGCCTTGCATAGTGAAAAAGACAGTTTCTTTGTTTGGTTCTTTTACTTTTTATTGTTGATTTATCAGAATTTCGCTCCACATTGTATTTTCAGGTGAAGCATGGGGTAAATGATGACGCAGCTGAAAAAGAAAATGATAATGAGTACTAAAAATCTGCGGAGGTGAAACATCTAATTGTTAGCGGGGAGGGCCCCTGGTGACACGGAGCTCTGTAGCCGCGCAGAGCGCCATCATTAGAATACACGCTAGCAGTGGAGCTAGTGTGCTAATGTTGTGTGTGCATTTATTCACAACATGTGTTGGGACCGGGATTTGTTGATTAGCGCTGATGCTGATTATGGAAATACAAAACGTTGACTGTCCCATTTTGCCCCGCCTTGCTCTTCATTCAGTTTCAGCAGTTCTCTCTCTCTCTTTATCTCTTCCTGTCTCTTTCTTGTCTCACTTTGCTATTCTATTGCTATTCTCCCATTTATTTTCATCTCTTTTTTTTATTCTTTCTTTGTTTCTTCTCTCTTCCTCTCTTTCTCACCCACACACTCCCTCTTTGATCTGTTCCTCTATGGGATGGTTCTTTCTGTCACCCTGTCTCTGTTTCTGGCTGTGAGGAGTGATGAATTGAGAGGAGTGATGTGGTCCAGTCCTGGCCCTCTCATCAATCAGGCTGAGTTAGCTGGGCAGTGGCTCCAGGGGAACCAGGTGAAGAGGAGTTGGCCCACTGACCCGCTGCTGAACGCTGTGGCTACAGCCTCAGTGTCACAAGGCCTCATTTCAGTCAAAAAGTGCAACTTTGGACAATATAACTTCAAATGTGTTTCTGTGCATCCCGTAGCACAATATAACATGTAATATGAGACCCTTACCTGCAAATCAGAGGCAAATGCAATGCTGCTGTTTATTCTGAGCGGCACAGATTTGACTTCCAAAGACTTTCTGCACATGACAGGATAAGCGTGTTGTGTTTTAAATTTGCACTATGCAATCTCCCCCTGCCACCATCACTTCTGTTTGAAATACTCATCCCAAGAGTAAAATGTATGCCAGTTGCAATCACAAATCAAAAATGTATTACTGACTAAGTAATTAGATGACCACTAAAGGGTGCTGTCTGTAAGATTTAAGGGCTATCATTTGAATGTAATTTGTTAGAAATGCCATTTTCATCTGCCAGCTATTAGTGAGTGAATTGGGCTAGAATAGCAGTTTTCGAGTTGACTGTGCCTGACTCGGTTTGAGCCAGTTTAGATTTCAAACCGCTCCTGGGTAATTTCTGACCAATCAGGGCCATCAACCATCTCTTCTCTGATTGGTTCAGGAATCATCTTGCCTGTCCATCACGGATGCATGATATGAAACCCTTCTCAATGTTGGAGAAACGTAGGGGCGCAGAGATGGTGTGAACTTTTTTTGGTTGTTAAGTTTCAAAATCTTGCTCTTTTCTGCTCTCCTTTTTTACAACCGTCAACGCAAACTATAACACCTGGAAGACCACAAAGACTTAAATGCTTGAACTCTGCCCCAGAACCAAATGTGACAATGATCTTTCTTACATTGTCAGGGAAACTAACAACTGCTAACATGCATGTCAAAGACCATGTGTGTAACAGAGAGAGGAGGGAAACTGAAATGATGATCCATCTCCATGCTCTCCTTCCTCCAACAAGCCAGTGGAAAATAGTATAGTATAATTGTATAGTATATTGTAATTTGGCACTCAGCATCTTAGGCCAGAGATGCTGTATACTAGCAATGGTTAACCTAGCAATTGGAATGCTTGAAACTTCTGGGTTCTGGTGACTTGCTTACTGTATTTACAGCAATGAAGTGTTTCACCTTCTTATGACAAATGTACTTATTGTAAGTCGCTTTGGATAAAAGCGTCTGCTAAATGCCCTAAATGTAAATGTAGTATAGAAAACTTAAGGCTTAGGTGACTATGTTGCTCGTACAGATTTATGTGTGCGTGTGTGCCTATGTTTCTTCTGTCCCATAGCCTGTAGTGCCAGGTTGTATCCATGACAACAAGGCTGGCATTCCCAGGCAGACTACACTGGCATTTTAACCAGGGAACAAAATGGCAGCTTACTGTATCACAATGACACTACATTTGTAAAGGTATTTCATTAACCCATAGATGGCAAACGCACATGCTGCCAGCTGTACTTCAGCTGAGGATATGTCATCATTGATGGAATATGAGAAAATATATTTTTTTGTGATGTGATAATGCTTCTATTGCGGTCTATTCTTGGTCAAAAAAAGAAAAGTGACTTAAGTGAAGCTATCCAGTTTCCTAAATGTTTAATGGTTACCCTGACAGACACACCCCTTTGTTGTCTGCTCTCAGACTTACTTTGTTAACTGGGTGAATGGAGGATGGGGGGCTGAAGCAAACACACCAAAACCCCACACTCTGATGGGAAAACTGGAGGGATTACATGGAAAAGCCAGAATTCTTGATCCCTTCGTGACAAAGTATGTCAAGAATGAGGAAACCCCCCCCCCCCCCCCCCCCCCACACACACACACACATGGGGCCAATTGTGGGAACATGGTGTGGCATATGTAGTGTCAAATTCTAATCCATAAGTGTGAAAGGAATGGTGTATGCATATTTGTACACACACACACACACACACACACACACACACACACACACACACACACACGTGTATATCTGTCTTAGGCATGGGGCTTTGTCTATCCCCTTACTTTATGGCAATCCATTGGTATGCAGGGAAACCTTTCATTTAATTTGTGGTGTGTGTGTGCGCGGCAGCATGTTGACAGTTGATTAGGTATCAGGAATTAACCATAAATAACTAATACAATGTCATTTGTATAATGGGTGCATATTCTTTTGAGATATAAGTAGAGAATAAATTGTAAAACTTGCAAATGTTAATGACATGAGTAATATCTCTCTCTGTTTCGCTGTTGTTTTAAGTGTCTCTCGTCCTCTCCACTTCATGGAGCATCCATCATATCTCAAGTTAAATGGCTGTTTACACAAAAGGTTTCCGGTGCAACATGGAGCTGGTAGACAGAGGAGCTAAACGGGTCTGGTCCCCCTCCAGTACTGTTGACGTTGTGTTCAGAGGGATGGAGAGGGGAGGAGATTCATGGGGCTGTCGTGGGGGGCGGGTACACACAATTATTAGGTCAGAATAGTAGCGTCACAATAATGATCTGTCTGCATTGGTCTGTATGGGCTGTCTGCATCTCTGTCTTCATGTCTCACTGCGTGGCACGCATAACCTCAATTACAAAGTTAATGTTAGGTTATCATGCATTATAATACATTTGAACACACTCAAAGCACACAGAGATTATTTAATATGCTTGTTTGGTTGCTTTGGTTATTAACCTAATGATTAATTTATTTACTTGATACTTGACCTAGTTAAAATTGGAGCAGCAGCACACACTGCCCCTCTGATTTGTCAAGCAGATGCACACACACACACACACACACATACAGGCACACACACACACACGTACACACACACACACACACACACACACACACACACACACACACACACACACACACACACACACACACACACACACACACACACACACACACACACACACACACACACACACACACACACACACACACACACACACACACACACACACACACACACACACACACACACACACACACACACACACACACACACACACACACACACACACACACACACACACACACACACACACACACACACACTCATGCTCTCACACACACAGACACACACACACACAGTTTCTCAAAGTTGTGTTGAATATGTTGTAAAGAATACAGGATAATTGGTTTTAATCTTACTAATTTTTCTCCTGTTTCTTTATTGCTTCATCTTTATATCTTCACTGAGCAAAGAATACGTTTTCTTTCAGCTCTGTAGTTTACTTTAGTTGTTGCTGTATTAAACAGAGCTTCCACATGGCTCACCAGAGTAACATCCCAAGTAATAAACTCCAGTAAACCCCATCTAATCCCCACAGAGGGGATGTTGTGTTGTTTGTTTGTTTAAAAAAAAATAATATTTTA